>BPTQ01000008.1:283054660-283193621 GCA_019973895.1 Chrysanthemum seticuspe | reverse complement strand
CCTTATCCTTACGATCATTCCTCAATGATGCGATTCCAATTCCAACTCCTTCTAATAAAAAATAGAAAAATATAAAATACTTCGTACCTTTCCATTTCATAAAATATAAAAAGATAAAAAATAATCTTCCTCAACCTTAACCTTAGCGTAGTAACTCCTTACTAGCATTCCTATTCCCCTAGAGAACGATATCAATACCCGTGGCTTACCCTAATTACTACACTACAACGATTAGGTTCACTGCCTAGGGTGTTATAAAACTTGCTCGAAGAAAAGGAAGTTTCCATGACCCCGAACGACGCGTGTAGCGTTATCATTAAGCCATAAAACGTAAAACCGGGTATCGTAAAAATACGAAACTTGTAGGAATGATGAAACTCATCATTATACTCCATATAAAAATATAAAATGTGTTGGAATCACTCCTAAACCTTAATTCAAGTGTTAGTGATTCATATGTAATAGTTAGCTTAATATGGCCTTTATGTTAGTGATTAGCTTAGGCTTATGTAGAAGGCCCATAAGCCTAGGCCCAAGTCCACTAAGGAAAGGAAGGGACTAGGAGTGTTGCCCTAGCTCCCTCTCCAATAAATACTATGTAATAACCCTCACTTGAGGTTGGTTGTTCAATTTACTCTTTCATTCATACTCTACGCATAACCTTTCTATACATATACGTGTGTGTGTTTGGCTAGTTGTTCAACCGATCTATTCTCTTCTCTATTTCTTATATTGATGCTTGTGTTACTAATATGGTGACCTAACAGTGGTATCAGTCACCAAATAGTTGGGTGAACATATTTGTTTTTGAAGGTTTTTGTTTTGGTCGTACGCGTAAAAACAGTCAAAACTTTGGTTCGCTTAAAAAACATATTTTTTACACTTTTTAATCCAAGATTCTTGTACTTTCAACGTTCTAAGGTGTTAAAATAACTGTTTTTGGCAAAAACTTTCAACCTTTACGTGTGGATCATTGTTTTTGAGCTTGATTTTTTACGTGGTAGCTGTTCTACACGTAACCGTTTTAGACGCTTTGGATCATCAAGTTTCACACTTTTGTGTTCTTTTGGTGATATTGAAGCTATTTCATCACAAAAATCTGGTTTAGAAACATCTTTGGGCAAAAGTCATTTTACGAGTAGTACTACGCGTATCAAAACCCTAAAACTACGTGTAACTTGTTCCTTGGTTGATCTTCTGTTCTCGTGGTTTACTCAGTGTTTTCTTGCTTGGATAAGCCTGAAATACGTCGACTTTGGATATCTTTTGCACTGTGATAGTGTAAAAGATCACTTGGGCAAAAACCCTAAACTTACGCATAAGCTTAAGCTTACGCGTAGAACACATTATGCATAAGATTCATCTTACACCTAAGCTTTGTCTTACGCATAAGGTAATCTTACGCCGAAGTTTTCTACGCCTAACTTACTGTTTACGCCTAACTTTAGTGTTTTTCTCCTTACTTACGCGTAAGCTAAACCTACGCGTAACTTTTGCTGTTACGCGTAACTTTGGTGTTTTTACGCATAAGAGTTACTTGGCTTTTCTGTGATTTCTACGCCTAAGGACTCTTCATCAACAACGGTTCATTCGACTACAAAGATCCATTTAACAACACAAGTTTTCAATATGTCACAACCACCATACTCTAACTATTTTCCTTACACTTATCATCAACAACAACAACAACAACTAAGTCCACAACATCAACAATTTAATCATCAACAACAAATTTATCAACAACAATTTAATCAACAACATACTCCACAACTTGGAACAATTCCACAACCTCAAATGGTTCAACCTCCACCTAGTCTTCAAGTACAACCTTACACAAACTTCTACAATCAACATCCATCCAGGAATACTATGAAGGAACCGACATGGTTTGGCAAGATGTGTGAAGCCTTAAGTAGCCAACAATCAGTTCATGAAGCTGGCTCACTTGATAGACCTCCAATGCTCACTCCCAGAAATTATGATCAATGGGTGATAAGGTTCTTTAGGTTTTGTGATCTAAAGAAGCCACATGGAAAGTTTTTAAAGAAGGTCATTATGGAAGGTCCATTTCAGATGCCTACTGTTATCACACCCGCAGATCCAGATGCCAATCCACCAAGAGATGCTGTCTCCAACATTGCAACTATCTCCGACCTCAATGGTGATGAACTTCTACACTTTGAAGCCGATGAACTAGCAATGCAATACATCCTTTTGGGACTACCCAATCCGATCCTTCGAAGTGTTGATGCTCAAAAGACAGCTAAAGCAATATGGGAACATATTCATCTTCTAATGGAAGGCACAACACTCAATCAGGAAGACATGGAATCCAAAATCTACTTGGGTTATGAACACTTCATGATTGAACCAGGAGAGACTTTAGAGTCATATCGTCATCGCTTTTCAGACATCATTAATGATTTGGACAAACACAACATTATCATGCCTCGAATTGCTGTCAACACTAAGTTCCTAAGTAGTCTTGGTCCGGAATGGGAGAAGTATGTCATTTTTCTCCGTCAAGCTAAGAACCTTCATCATGCTACATACGAATTGTTGTACGACTATTTGAAGCCTCACCAAAAAGAAGTTGACAAAGAAAGGACTATCCGTGGACTCCCGACTTCACAGACAATTCCTGATAATCAACAACTTGCTTTGTGGGCCCAAACCAATCTTCCTCCTTAAACAACTCAGCAACCAGCTCCTCAACCAACTGCAACCATTACACCACATGATCAGTCACAGCAACAACCTCAACAAAACCAATTGGTTCCATACAACAACAACAATGCTCAAGCACTTTACAGTGAAGCTAATGAGGACTCTGCTGCTTTTGATGAATTGCAACAAGGATTTGTTATGATTGCTAAAGCCTTCGGTCGGTATACAAACAAATCCAACAATCGCATTCGTTCCTCATCCAATACAAGAAATCAAGCTGTTGTAAACAATGGACGCGTTGAAGTTCAGAACCGTGGTTATGGTCGTTAGATGGGAGGTGGTCAAGGGTTTAATGCTATTGGAAGGAATAACCTGGGTGCTCCACAACAACAGAGAGCTCAAGTGGTTGAACAGGGGAATGCTCAGAATGGGGTTAATGGTCTTCGTTGTTATAACTGCAATGAAAAGGGTCATCTGGCTAATGCATGTCCTAAGCCGAGGACAAGAGGCAGTGCTTATTTCAAAGAGGCTTTGCTCTTGGCTCTTAAGGATGAAGCTGGTGGAACTCTTAACAACAAGGAACAGAGCTTTATGGCAGATGCAGATTCTGATGATGACATGGAAGACTTGCAGGCTAATGCAGCAGTGATGTTGATGGCACAAATGCAAGCTCTACACATGAGTGATACAGGCCCAGTGTATGACACTGATGGCTTGTCTCAGGTACCTGAACTAACAATTATCATTAATAATCTAATATCTCCGCCAACATCTGAATCCGGCAAGGCTCAGAATGTTCAAAATGAGTCGTCCACATCTCATTCTGATGATTTTCAACTAGACCCCGTAGTTACATTTGATGATCAAGATGACCTTATGGTTTCCTTTGATACTCAAATTGACTCCATGGTTATACTTGAGGATTTACATAATGATCATGTTGTGTCTCACGTTGAACACGTTGAACCTTTGCCTAGTCCAGATGTTGATCTGTTACTTAAAGACCAACAATCCCGAATGGAAAAATGTCGTGAATTAAATCAGCAATTAAAAAGTAAAAATGCACTGTTAACCAAGGATATTGAATGCTTAAAAATACAACTCAACTTTTTCAAAACTCAACAAAACTGTGAAAAAGGTTTTGAAGCCGCTTTTGCAAAATCTCATAAAAACGAACAATATTTAGAACGACAGATGCGTGATCTAGCCGCTTCAAAGAATGCCTTGTTGTCTGAAAGAGAACAAATGAAACATGAACATAAACAACAAATTAACGCTCTCACCTTGGAAAATCAAAAAGCTAAGGCTGGGTTGTTAAATTGTCAAAAACAGTTCTCTGAATACAAAAAACATTCAACGAAACGAATAGATGACCATCTTGAAAACATTATCGGCTTGCAAAAAAAACTTAAAGAGTTTCGAAATGTTGTTTACAAACATGGTGAGTCAGTCACAGCTATTCAAAAGTTTACTTTAAAACCCAATCCAAATGGACATGGACCGAATCTTGCTGATTACAAACCTAAGCTTTCAACCAAAGCATTCAAACCAAATCCTGAAGTTTCCAGTGCAGAATATAAAATTGATAATTCTGTTATGAGTGTTGTTGAATATCATCGTCAAGAGGAATTAGATGCAGAAGACGAGAGTCGATCAAAATTAGAAAAAGTTGTTTACAACAAACCTTTTAATTATTCACAAGCGATCACTTTCGTCCCACCAAATGATTCTTCTAACACACCAAGGATTATCACAAGAACGTCTGAGTCTTCTAATGTTAATCCCAAACCAAATTATGCACAAATTTATGGTCCTTTATCTTCCATCAGTGAAGTAAATTCAAAACCTGAAAATCGTCAAATTCTTAGATATTTTGACCTTTTCATGGCAGACCTCAAACTTTTAGAACATGAGATTGAATTTCATTCTGAGATAAAAGTTGAACATTTTCAATCGCCTCTAGCGCGAGAACAAAGAGACATTTTTCAGAAAAGACTTTTACCAAATGTTAAAAGTTTGAAAAACTGTGCATTATATTGGGAACGGGATTTTCATAAGGAACTTGGATTGATGAAAGTCGTTTTCGAGAAAACAGAAACATCTATTTCTAACACCAAACGTAAAAAGAAAATGTTACGAAAAGATGTTGATCGACTCTTGGAAGATGTTATCTATGCTGATGTCTATAATGATGTGTTATTGCATTCTTTGCCATATGCGTCTGATCATATCTCTGCTGATACTGTTGATTCTGTTGTAATTATTGAGAATACTGATAATGTGCTTCAAATCGAGTCTTTAAACGCTGAAAATGAACGACTGTTAAACGAACTTTCAAATTCAAAACGTCGTCTTCAATGGTGTCAAAAAGATTGTCAAAATCATGAACTTGCTTTGCAAAACAAAATCCACCAGTTGAAATCAAAACCATTTGATTCTAAAATTGATCAACTAGATGATCAAAACCTGTCTTTGAAATGTCAAATCTCAATATATGAACAAAAACTTTCAAAAGTTAAACAAGAATATGGTGTCATATTTGATTTACTTAAAAAGACTCGTGATGAAGCATCAAACGAACTTGATCATTATCTTGCACACACTAAAGAAGTCATGAATTTTTCTGGAAATCTTTGTTCTGAAAATCAAGATTTGGTGCACACTATCATTAAGTTAAGGGAAATGTTAGGAAAGTATGAACAAGTTCAGCCTAGCATCATTAAGCGAATTGCACCTGTAACACTTAGAAAACGTGAACCCAGCATACCTACTGACAAAACACAAGTTGCTAATGTGATTCCCTCTACTGAAATAGGAATAGTTACCTCTTTTCCAAACGTCCGCACTTCACTGCCTAGGAGCAATACAAGGAAGAATAGGAAGTTGCGACCTAAGAAAAGACAAATAAATAATGCTGAAGTAGAAGAACACCGTAGGACTTTGAATAAGACTCCAGTTGCACCTACTTTAGATATTGCGTCTAGCAAATGTAATAGAAAAAGTGTTGTAACTAATGCTGAACCTTTAAGTACTTTTTATATTAAGTCTGATGCTTCTTGTGTTATTTGTCGTAAAAGTATGCTTTCTGATTGTCATGATAAGTGTGTTGCTAAGGCTATCTTGTCTCGTTTACGGAATCCTAAGATTCGGAATACCTCTAGGCCCACTACTGCTTCTAAGTCTGTGCTTGGTAAACCGCCCTCTTTAGATTCTAAGAAAAGCATTGATGTCACTGTAGCTCCAGTATCACCTCCAAGAAATGTAGTACCACCTAGTGCATTCACTAAGACTAAAGCTAAGACTAGTTGGAGATGGCAGAAATGGATACATAATACACTAGGATTTAAATGGATGCCTAAAATTATTGACGTGTGTATTTCGCCTATAACTGCTTCGGAACCCTCTAACTCATCGGGTTCCACATCTACTTCTATTCCATCTGTGTCGTCTGTGTGTAATGCAGGTGATACAGATCATCCTTTGGATTGTTGATAGCGGATGTTCCCGACACATGACATGCAATCTTAAACTGTTATCAAACTTTATTACAAAGTTCATTAGCACTGTCAGATTCGGGAATGATTACTTCACAGCTATCATGGGCTACGGAGATTATATCAATGGAAATATTGAAATTAGCAGGGTTTATTATGTGGAAGGCCTCGGTCACAATCTCTTTTCAGTCGGCCAATTTTGTGATGGAGATTTGGAAGTCGCTTTCAGGGAGAAAACTTGTTTCATTCGTTATCTACAAGGAAATTATCTTATGTCTGGCCAACGCTCATCCAGTCTCTACACTATCTCCATGCAAGACATGATTGCTTCATCTCCCATTTGTCTACTCTCAAAGGCTACATTTACAAAATCTTGGCTATGGCACCGTCGTCTCTCCCATCTAAACTTTCAAACCATAACCAACCTTGCTCGACACAAACTTGTTGAAGGTCTCCCGAGATTCCGGTATTCTAAAGATCACCTATGTTCAGCTTGTGAACAAGGAAAAAGCACTCGTGCTCATTTTCCTTCAAAGGTGGAACACAGCACTCAGCATGTGCTTCATCTTCTTCACATGGATTTGTGTGGCCCGATGCGCGTGCAAACGATTAATGGCAAACGTTACATCTTAGTAATTTTTGATGACTACTCACGATGGACTTGGGTTTATTTTCATCGAAGTAAAGATCAAGCTCCACAGATGATCATCACCTTTCTCACGAAAATTCAAATTCAGCTCCAAAACACCGTCAGACAAATTCGCATAGACAAAGGAACTGAATTTGTGAATCAAACTCTTCGAGACTATTATGAGAAAGTGGGAATTGAGCATCAAACATCTATTGCCCGCACACCAGAACAAAACGGAGTTGTTGAAAGACGAAACCGTACGTTAGTGGAAGCTGCCAGAACGAGTTAATCAATGCTAAACTTCCAGATTACTTGTGGGCTGAAGCTGTTTCAACTGCATGCTACACTCAGAATCGCTCAATGATTACAAAACGCCACAACAAAACACCATTTGAACTTCTCCACAACCGAAAACCGAATCTTAAACACTTTCATGTATTTGGATCCCTTTGCTATCCGAATAATGATCGTGATGACTTTGGAAAGCTCAAAGCCAAAGCTGAAATTTGAGTCTTTATTGGATATTGTGAGAATTCTAAAGGTTACCGGATCTGGAATCGTCGTACAAAGCAAGTTATGGAAACAATTCATGCTCATTTTGATGAACTCACTGAAATGGCTTCAGAGCATAACAGCTTGGAACCCGGTCACAACCGCTTAAACTTCCCCCAAACCCCATCATCAGCTGAACTAAGCCCCCAACTTACACGTAAACAAATGGAAAGGCTATTTGCTCCTCTGTTCAGTGACGATATTGATGACCGTGCTCAAGGTGTATCCGCTGTTTCCGCTGCTCAACATGATAATACTCTTATACCTGATACACCTGCTACAACAACTACTGTTGAAGAAGCACCACCAGTTGACTCTACAACAACAGTTGAACAAACTACTTCCAACGACGCTGAACCAGCTGCTGATGTTCTTAATGAAGTACCCCCACCTGTAGATTTTGATCCAAATGCGTTCTTTAACCCGTTTGCCAATGAAACTGCTGCACCTGATGTCGCGGAATCATCAACAAACCATTTGAATCCTCAAAATCTGCATAATGTATATCAACATCAAACCTCTACACATCGCTGGACAAAAGACCATCCTCTTGAGAACATCATTGGCAACCCGAATCAACCAGTCGTTACGAGACAACGTCTTCACATAGATGGTGAACACTGCATTTATGCTCTCACTGTCTGCCAATCTGAACCTAAAAACATTAAAGATGCAATGACAAAAGACAACTGGATTGAATCCATGCAAGAAGAACTCAACCAATTCAAACATCTTGAAGTATGGGAACTGGTTGAAAGACCAACAAGGGTCTACGTCATTGCTCTCAAATGGATTTGGAAGAACAAATTGGATGCTGAAGGGAACGTAATCAGAAATAAGTCACGTCTGGTGGCTAAGAGTTATAGACAGGAAGAGGGTATTGACTTTGAAGAATCATTCGCTCCGGTTGCTCGTCTTGAGGCTGTTCGGATTTTTCTCGCGTTCGCGGCTCATATGAACATAACGGTCTTTCAAATGGACTTCAAAACTGCTTTTCTTAATGGGCAACTGAAAGAAACAGTTTATGTCAGCCAGCCAGAAGGATTCGTTGATCCCGAGTTCCCGAACCATGTCTACAAACTGAATAAAGCTCTGTATGGTCTCAAACAAGCTCCTCGGGTGTGGTACGATAAGTTATCATCCTTCCTCATTGCCAATAAATTCACCAAAGGTTCGGTCGATCCCACACTTTTCATACAATATCACGGAGCTCACATCTTAATCGTTCAAATCTATGTGGATGACATCATTTTTGGGTCAACACATTTAAAATACTCAAATGCTTTTGCAAAATTAATGACAAAACATTTTGAAATGTCAATGATGGGTGAACTCACATTCTTTCTAGGAATGCAAGTTCATCAATCACCCCGTGGTATTTTCTTAAGTCAGTCCAAATATGCCCTTGAATTGTTAAACAAATTTGGAATGCAAAACTGTGACACCTATGCCACACCAATGGCTCATACCAAGAAGCTAGATGCTAATTTACATGGGAAATTGGTGGACCCCACCAAATACCGTAGTATTATTGGGTCTCTCATGTATCTAACAGCTAGCAGGCCTGATATTGTTTTTGCCGTATATCTTTGCTCCCGTTATCAGTCGAGACCAACTGAAACCCACCTCTCTGAGGCTAATAAAATCCTCTGATACATCAAGGGAACCTTTAATTTGGGGATCTGGTATCCGAAGGATTTTGGTTTTGAACTAATAGCTTTTTCAGACGCTGACCACGCAGGATGCTTAGACTCACGGAAAAGTACATCAGGAGCGTTACAATTTCTTGGTGACAAACTGGTGTTATGGCAATCGAAGAAGCAGGATTGTACATCGTAGTCCTCAACCGAAGCAAAATATGTAGCCATGTCGGCGTGTTGTGCTCAAGTAATTTGGATGAGAACACAACTCAAAGACTATGGTTACGTATTTGAGAAAATTCCGATGTACTGCGACAATCGGAGTGCTATAGCGATCTCGTGCAACTCAGTTCATCATTCGAAATCTAAGCACATCGATCTTCGATATCATTTCATCAAGGACCACGTGGAGCAGGGTACTGTTGAATTATACTTTGTGGGTACAGAATACCAATTGGCATATCTACTCACCAAAGCCTTAGCTCCTGCTAGGTTTCATGAGTTGGTCCACCGGATTGGTGTGCGGTGTTTGACTCAAGAGGAACTGGATGAACTCTTAAAACACTCTTAAAAACCAGTCAAACACCAAACCCTCTTTTGTAAATATTTTTCAAAAACAAAATACAAAATTATAAAATCAGATAAAACAACAAAAATATTCTTCTATCTCTATTTTTTTAACATGGCAAGTACAACTCTTCCGTCAACACTCAAATCTTTCAAAATTCAGTATTTTTCCGATCAAGTGTTGAGGGGGAGAAATCAAATATTTTTATGTCTCATAAAACCTTGTACTTGCATGTTATTCTATCCCGGTTGTTTCTTTAATAATGGTGGTCACATTTCTGGTTTCTGACACTCCTCGGACTAAAATTTATAAACCTTCATTATTTCTTAAGTCGAGGGGGAGTGTCGTCAAAGTTCTTTCCAAATATCCTTAGTTCGATAACCAAATTGGAAGTTATGGGCGTTGGATGTAAATGACTAAAATGGAGGGATTGAATGTGTCAAAAGCTTAAACTCTTTTTAACAAAACACCTCCACCTTACTCATTTACTTCATCTCATTTATTATTCACCAACCTAAATCCCACGCCTAATAATCAACCATCAAATCCGAGTTCTTGATCATCATTTTGTAAGTGGTTTTATAATCTAAACGTATTTAAAAACAATGGTTTTGATTTATTTGCAAATCCAACGGCTAAATCTTGTGCTTTGATGATTTTCGTGTTCTACGCGTAAGCATATGAACACAAGATCATCAAGTGTTTGTTTGCTATGATATAATGGTGTTTTAATGCTCTAAACTATATAACAAAACCATTTTTATCAAACAAATCCACCCAGATACACGGGTTTAATGATTTTTGAAAACTAGGGTTTATGCGTGGATTTGGGTACTTTCATCTGTGAACGATTCTGGCTAATTGGTTGCTTAAAATATGTTGCTTACATGCTTAATCGAATGTATCTATGCTTAGTTCATACCCAGAAACATCAATCGTGATAAAACTGAAATTTAGGGTTTATGTTCTTGAGAATTAGGTATTTTTGATTCACAGTGTATTTGATGTTAAAACTGGCATAAAACATCTCATTAGGCTTCTAAAACATCCCAGAAAAACTTTGGTGCTAATCCTTTAGCTAGATTTCATACGCGTAATTCTTGAACTTTAGGGTTTTAGGCTACGCGTAACATTTGTTCTACGCCTAACTGTTTCAATGTGTATTCGTGATTAAATATGTTATAGAATGAATGTATGCGTTAATATTGATGCTATGATGATGTTATTTCAGGTTTGCTACACGTAAAAAATTAGAATCAAGGTTGTTAGACATCTACGCATAAGGATCACCTTACGCGTAGCATGTTATGCGTAAGAGAAATCTTACGCGTAGCGTTTACGCGTAAGGTTCTACATAAGGGACTACGCGTATCATGTGAAGGATATGCGTAAACAGTGACCTCTACGCATAAGGTCTACTCTTACGAGTAAGCCTTACGCGTAAGGTTTTATATGCGCTTACGCGTAAGCTCTACGCATAAGGTCCCCTTTTCCTACGCGTAATATTTCTTACGCGTAAGTCAGGATCCTACGCATAAGCTTGCGTTTACGTGTATACCTCTCCTGTTTACGCATAAGCTGCCATTTCTACGCCTAAGCCTTGTTTAACCTTAATCCTGAATTGTTACGCGTGCAAACTTGTAAATAAATAAATCATAACGTCACGAAACCAATAATGTCACTAATAAGCTTAAACGTTTAATGTGTTGTGCAAAATAAGTGATAACATGAACTTTAAAACTTAAACTTAACTAACTCACGAAACTTATCACGACGTCATTGGACTATTGGACAAAACAAGTGACATTGGACTCGTAACAATCATCAACATAGCACATTCAATAATTAGACAATAAAACCATCTGTTGATAACATAATGTCTTTCGATATATTGGTTCTTTTGGCTAAATATATTACAGATCACGACATTGACGCTCAAATGAATGTGGATGCACCAAATGTTCTCACCGTGGCTGATATCTTCCCTCATGGATACCCGATGAAGATAGAAAAGAACAACCTTCGTGTTGACTTTGAAACTCTCACCTGCTCAGAGTCTTCTTGCTTAATTGCTGTGGATATTCTGAAGAATCATCCTTATCAGAATATGCTCTCCAACTCTGCTACTGTTCCAGAGATCTACATTCATCAATTCTGGAATACAATGCAAAAGATCAAAGGACCGAATGCTGTGATAGTGACTCTCAACCACAAACAAGTCACGATCACACCTGCAGACTTAAGGACTGTTCTCCTCATTCCAGACATCGAGCCAACCGAATACGTTGCTGCACCAACTGAAGAGACTGTTCTCCAATTTATGATCGACATTGGTTATGACGGAGCTACAGGAGTAATCACTAAGAATTCATACGTGGATCTTAAGAATATTCCTCAACCTTGGAGAACTCTCTACATCATCATCACCAAACCAGTTTCCGGTCGTGACAGTGGCTATGAGCATCCCAAGCTCATGGAACTGCAGATTTTTTGGGCTTTGATCAACATGAAGCACATCGAAATTGAAGCTCTGATATGGGACGACATGATGTCATTCCTCAAAAAGATTGGCTCAAAGATTCCTTATATCAGATATACAAAACTGTTGATCCAAAGAGCACTTGGACTCAATCCTGATATCCCCAAGAGACTCAATGACCCCAACAATCACGACATGTTGTCTGAACCTACCCTAACTGTCCGATTCAAGGAATCAACAACGAAGAAACAGGGTGCTGTGTTGCCAGATCACCGTCTGTCTGATGAAATCAAAAAGCTCTACACGTACAAAAGGTATCTGGTGGCAGTTGAAGAAAACAAAGTCGGTTTTCTCGATGACAAGTCTTCTGGCACCCCCACAAGGAAAACCAGAAGAGGAAGTGCAGGAAGTGCTGCAAGCACTGAGAGTAAAAGGAAGTTCCCTAAGAGGAAACCTCCACACAAAAGGAAAGTTCCTTCTAAGGAAGCTGTTCCTATTCCCGTACCTAAGCCTGAACCGCCAAGAAAGCTAGTGGACGAAAGCTCTGAAGATACAGAATCAGACGAAGAGGTTTTATACTCTGAAACTGCAACCGATATTACTCCATCGGTAGCTAAACCTCCCAGTCCACCTGCTAACAAAAGTAAAGGGAAAACCCCAGTGATTGAGCACGAAGAAGAAAGCTCTGACGAAGAGCCTCTGGAAAAAGTTTGCAAAGGATCAAATGGGTGGCCCCGGAGGGTCAAGTGGTGATGTTCAATCTACACCGATTCCTGATGCGGTTAATCAACCCGATAAGGGAACTGGTGCCACCACTCTTGAACTTCAACAAAAGCAACAGGATGATTCTATTGAGTATGAAATTGAGGAACCAGAAACTGAGAAGTCAGAGAAAGATAAAGCTGATGAAGAAGCTGCAGCTCAAGCCAAAGCTGATGCAGAGGCCACAGCTCAAGCTAAAATAGATGAAGAAGCTAGGATTCAGGCTGAAGAACAGGCTAAAACTGGTAAAGATGACGAAGTAAACTACGATGATTATCTTCTCAACAGTCCAACTCGTTCCAAGGAGAAAACTTCTGAACCTCCTAAGGACCCTGAACCTCCTCATGACTCTTCATCATCAGATTCATTCTCTCACTCTTCACCACCACCGTCCAAAAGATCAACCAGATCTACATCCAAATCAGTGAAGAAGCCAACGGCATCTTGGATCTCTCATGCTAAGACACGAATCGTTAAAGCTGTCAAACAGGTCAGGAAGAAAGACGTGCTTTACAAGAAGCTGAATTTTCTCGCTGACCATGTACAATATCTTCATGACGAGAATGACAAGATGCAAGTTAAAAGGGAATATGTCCAGAAGCTCATGAAAGATGACCTTCAAGGGAAAATGAACGATATGATCAAAGGTTACACTCACAAGTCCCTTCTTGACATCGTTCCTGGAGTTACAAAGGAGATGTTTACCAAACAACTCTATCAAAATCTCTTACATCTGGCCAAGCAAACTACGAGATCAACACCAATGCATGTCAACATCAACCCAGTTGATCCCATAATATTCTCAGATGCTGAATTGGTTTCCAGGCTCGTAGCTCAAATGTCTAAAAGGTCTGCAACATTTGCCTCTTACGAAGGTAAACTGTTTGAAGCATTGCTGGAATACCAACTTAAATCAGCATGCAGAGAAGAAGCTGAGAGGCCCAAGCGTCCAAGAGACGATGAAGATAAGGATAAAGATAAAGAGCCGAAACGCCCGAAGAAGTCTGGTGAATCATCTTCCATGCAACCTCCACCCCAAAGGACTCCAGCTCAACCATGATCTCCTCCTCGCTCTTCAACTGAAAAACCTCAGGATTCTGAGTTACCACCCCAGACTCAGAAAACTGGTGATCACTTTGAGTATACGGGTGGTGACGATGAGGAATTCCATGAGCCCCAACAACAACCCACCTCTCCCGACAAAGTTAAGAAACCAGAATCCTCATCTAGGCCTAAGAAAAAGAAGAAGAAGGCGCCCAAGGCTGACGTCGTATCATGGCTAGACGAGGATGACACTGATGAATATGACTGGTTTTCTACACTTGTTAATTCTACTCCCTATCCATCTGAAGGTCAAGATCTGGTAGACGTTAGTACATTGGAGCATGCAAAGTTACTGCAAGAAAAATTCCGAGTGAAGAAGATGACGAAATCAGAGTTGAAACGAATCAAGAATGAAGTCTTTCAACTGCTAAAAGACAGCTCAGAAAGTGCCATCGAGGTTGAATACCATCTTGACAACATAGCACGAACCATGTCCAACAACATTTATTGGCTCCACCCTGAAGCAAACATCGACTTCTCCAGGAAAGACAATGCCCCTTACTACACCGACTGGTCTAAACCTCTACCAACGATTGGCCAACCATATCAGCCTAAGATTCCATTTCGCTACTTCTTCAACAACGACTTGGAATTTCTTCTACATGGTGGCGATGGTTCAAGGAAATACGCTACATCACTTACACTTTTGTTAGGTCACTAGTTTTACAACACAAGCTTAATAGAAAGAGATAAAGGCGATTGAACAATACACCAAACACACACACACGATATGCTTATGACCGGTTATGCGTAGGGTGTGAGTGAAAGGAATAAATTGAACAACCAACCCTCAAGTGAGGGTTATACAAGACTATTTATAGGCAAGGAGCTAGGTCAACACTCCCACTCCTTCCCTTTCCCTTATTGGACATGGGCCTAAGCTTATGGGCCTTCTACATAAGCTAGACCTTAAACAAACATAAAGGCCATAATAAGCTATCTATTACATATAAGTAACTAACACTTGAATTAAGGTTTAGGAGTGATTCCAACAATCTCCCCCTCAAGTGTTGGTGATAAAAAACGGTGAAGGCGTTGATGTAATAGTAGCTTTGACGTCTTCTGACATTCTTCTTTCTTGTGAGAAGAATTTCCTTGATTCGAACAATCTCCCCAGTGTAGAGAGATAGTTTTCTTTGAACAGTTATGCTTTGACGTCATCTTTAACTTTGTTCTTTGATCAATGTTCTTTGTGATGAAAGTGATAGTATGTTGTTGTCTGCATCAAGTCTGCATCAGGTCTGCTTCACTGCTATAGTGTCTCCACGTCATTCTTCAACATGCTCACACGCTCTTTGACGTTGGAATTCAGTACTGATGAAGTTCTTTAAGTCTTTAACTTTGTAGATTCTTTGATATGACGAAGAATCATTCTGACTATTGTGTTGCTTTTGGATAGAACTTCTATTAGTGATGATGTTGGCGTGAGCATGAGAAGAATTTGCACGATCATCCCGCTCTGGAGCTTCCATAAGAAGAAAACATGAAAACGGTTAGTAATAAGTGGATTCCGGAACTTACAAGTTTGAACTTCGAGAGTGATAACAGCATAGTGTGAAAACACAACTCTAATTCTTACAAAGGCCGTTCCTGAACTGGAGTCCCACAAGTGAGATAACGCGATGTACCGAAGTACACCTACAGTTCAGATGAGTCGCTGAGGTACACCGAAGCATCACCTCACGACTGTAGACCGTTTGAGACACACTAAGCGTAATCCACGAGGAGTTACCGAAGTGACCTGCTGTCAGGGCTGTTTGATGTTGACCCTGGCAGGAGTTTCCATTCAATCACTGAGGATCACAGTTGTGAACCTCTCATAAATGTTCTCGACAGATTGCTAAGATCTGTGAAGGACTCGATAACGTACCACTGATGTTCTTGTTGTTGAACATCAAGTGATGAAATGTCAAGTGTACCTAAGAGATTTTTTGATGAATCTCGTGGCTCTATACTCAATAGTGCGTTTTGGTTTTTCCTGAGCGGAGACTAGGGAGAGGGTCTCCTTCTTCAATACCAGCAATCTCTAAGAGAAAGCCAATAGTTTACGTAGGGTTCCCTGTGAGAATGAAACAAGCTTCTTTTGAGAGAAACTTGAGTGGCTAAGAAGGTATAGTGCATGCGTCACTGGGTCCATGACGACTTTTAATCTTCAATACCGGCGTCACTAAGTGACAACCAGTAGCATATGAATTAAACCCGGTGTCTGCCCTAAGTTGAATAATTTGGAGGGCTATTTCTTTTCACCCTTTTCTTTGAATTTCTTTTTAATTCTTCAACTCCTTCTTTCTCCGATTCTCATTTTCTCCTTTTTATAATCATACCTAAGGACTTCTAAGTACTAACTATTTGTGATGTCATTGGGTAGATCCCTCCGGCTCTGGCGGATCATAGGACGGTTATTCCTAACCTTAATCTCCTTATAACTCCATTGCCATAAAACCATTTTCATGAAAATCTCTCAAAGTGTTTGTGAATGAAAAACATGTTTGAACACTTCAAGAGTTTTAGATTTTCAGAAATACTCCCCCTCCACATGTGCTTAAGAGTTTTTACAGAAATCTGCACAGTGAGGAAAGAGCGCGCACTTTATGAATTGATCAACTCAAGATAGACAATCCCCCGCGAGACACGGTTACGTTGCATATTTGAAGAGTTACATTGACAGCTTTTAGGTGACAACTAGCTCTAATAACTACCTTGAAGGTGTAGACAATCCTCGAAAGGTTGTCATACCCGTCAGAGTTCATGTCTACCAAGAGTTTCTCGAATGTTACTTTCTACTTGGACAAGTCCTTTGCGAGACACGTTTACATTACTAGCGAACTAGCTTGAAATTATTACCTGTCCCGGACAAGTCTTTTCGAGTTACTAACAGTTTAGTACCGTCAATTCGTTGGTTAAGTCTATTACACAAAGATTCATTTGCATTTACACAACATATTTCTTATCACATAATTTTCTCCCCCTCAAAAATGGCATATAAAATGTTATTTTTGAAAAGTTGAGAATAAATATGACCATTTTGAGAGTTGCAGGAAGATGACCACTATGAACAATTTGTGAACAAAATTTTAACTCAAGTACTCCCCCTCAACAAGTGATATAAACGGTTGAGGTTTTGAAAATCATACGGGGAAGTACTTGTCCTTTTGAGCAAAACCTTGAAAAATGAAAGGTTTGATAGGTTTTACTCAAAAGTAAGAAGCTTTCGCTCCTTTTGTAAGGATTGTGGCACTGAAACGTACCACTGATGTTCTTGTTGTCAATTATGGGTTGTACACTGTTATGTGTGTACAAGCCATAGACATATATAATCACACATCCAAATTTATAATGAAAGAAGCAGTTCAAGGGGTAACAGGAAGTCCAGTGATGTTGCCAGGAGTGCGAACAGGGCGTTGATAGCCGGTGATGTTAATCCTGGGTCGACCACCAACAAAGCTTTCCAATGTTCTGAACTGATCCCTTCGATACAACCTTTCATCAATCATTTTGATGATCCTCCTCACATCCCTTCAATCCTGAGAATTCCATTGCTTAGGAGACCCAATCTTTTGATGTATATCCTTCAACCTATAAGCCAATCCGTCCCTAACCATCTTCAAAGTGTGATCCCCAAACTTGTGAAGATCACTACACGCCATTAAGCAATTTCGTTGAAGTTCACTGCGGTAAACGACGCCGAATGGTTTGCTGATGAGTGTATATTGTGAGAGCTGGTTGATGTCGGGAAGATCAAGCTGAGGTGGAGTGAAGTTGACACGGGTCTGATATGATTCAACTGCAAGCTGGAGATCTTCTACACGTTCTTTGATGACTATGCGTCTGATGAAGATGAGCAATGACTTGATGAATTCACGTTGTACTTCAGTTGAAAATTGCCTCATGCGACCCTGTACTTTGGCAAGGTACATGTCTTCAATGTCGTTGATAGACAAATTCTCAAAGTCAGCTTCAGAGAATGCATAATCCCGTTCATCTTGCCTTTTGACCACAATCTTTTTGAGAAAAGTGTAGTCCCATTTGGTCGAAAGATCAACGTGTTTGATGGCAACGATATCCTTAGTACTGAACACTGCATGTTGAGACTTCTGAACCTGGCAGCTTCTGTAGTAGATTCTTCGGCGTTCCGGCCAATGATGAATCCCGTACATTGCATCTCGATCGTATGCTTCCACTTTGTTGGAGAACAAGTGATTAGCTCTTTCCTTGATAGCTATACAGTTTGAGTATATGGCTGCTGGGAATGGAAGTGTCAAAGATGTAGCGTATTTCCTTGAGCCATCGCCACCGTGTAGAAGAAATTCCAAGTCTTTGTTGAAGAAATATCTGAATGGAATCCTAGGTTCATCTGGTTGGCCAATTGTCGGTAGTGGTTTTGACCAGTCGGTGTAATATGGAGGGCTGTCCCGTTTGGTGAAGTCGATGTTTGCTTCTGGGTTGAGCCAATCCATGTTGTTAGACATAGCTCGAGCAATGTTTTCAAGGTGATATTCGACCTCGATGGCAATTTCTGAGCTATCTTTTAGCAGTTGAAAAGCTTCATTCTTAATTCGCCTCAACTCAGATTTCGTCATCTTCTTTACTCGGAATTTTTCTTGCAGTATCTTAGCGTGCTCCAATGTATTACCGTCTACCAGATCATGACCTTCAGCAGGGTAGGGAGTTGAGTTAACAAGTGTAGAGAACCATTCAAATTACTCTGTTTTATCGTCATCTAGCCATGATACGACGTCAACCATGGGCGCCTTCTCCATCTTTTGTTTAGACCTAAATGAGGATTCTGGTTTCTGAACTTGTTTGGGAGAGGTGGGTTGTTGTAGGGGCTCACGGACTTCCTCATCGTCACCACCCGTATACTCAAAGTGATCACCGGTTTTCTGAGTCTCGGGCGGTAACTCAGAATCCTGAGGTTTTTCAGTAGAAGACCGAGGAGGAGACCTTTGTTGTGCTGGAGTCTTTTGGGGTGGAGGTTGCATAGAAGATGATTCACCAGACTTCTTCGGTCGTTTGAGCTCGTTATCTTTATCCTTATCCTTGTCATCATCGTCTCTTGGACGTTTCGGCCTTTCAGCTTCTTCTCTACATGTTGATTTTAGTTGATATTCTAGCAATGCTTCAAGCAATTTACCTTCGTGTGAGGCAAGTGTTGCAGATCGTTTGGATAGTTTAGCTACCAGTCGGTCAACTAATTCAGCATCTGAAAAGATTATGGGATCAACAGGATTGATGCTCACGTGCATTGGTGTTGATTTCATAGTCTGCTTGGCCAGATGAAGTAGATTCGGATAGAGTTGTTTGGTGAATAACTCCTTTGTAACTTTAGGAACAAAGTCAAGAAGGTAATTGTGAGTGTAACCTTTGATCATTTCGTCCATTTTCCCTTGAAGATCATCTTTCATGAGCTTCTGGACATACTTCCTTTCAACTTGCATCTTGTCGATATCATCATGAATATACTGTATCTGACCAGCGTAGAAATTCATCTTCCTGTAGAGCATGTCTTTCTTTCTGACTTGTTTGACAGCATTCCCAATTCTTTTATGAGCATGAGAGATCCAAGATCGAGTTGGCTTCTTCACTGATTTGGATGTTGATTTGGTTGATCTTTTAGATGGTGGTGGTGAAGAATGAGATGCAGAATCTGATGATGAGGAGACATGAGGAGGCTCAGGGTCCTTTGGAGGTGCAGAAGTATCCTCCTTGGAACGAATTGGACTGTTGAGAAGATAATCATCATAATTCTCTTCGTTATCTTGTCCAGATTTAGCTTTTACTTTCGTCTGAGCCTGGGCTTCTTCATCAGTATTTTCTTTCTCAGTCTTATCCTTTTCTGGTTCCTCAATGTTATAATCAGTAGACTCCTCCGCAAGCTTTTGCTGTTGCACAAGAGTGGTGGCACCAGTTCCCTTATCGGGTCGATTAACCACATCAGGATCTGGTGAAGAGTGGACACCACCACTCGACCCTCCGGGGCCACGCATTTGATCTTGTTCAAATTCTTTAGCCTTTTGAAGGTGTCTAACAATTTTAAACTTCTTCCTGTAGGATTTATCCAGTTGCTCTTCATCACTTTCAGAGCTTTCTTCATATGGCACAAGTATAGGAGTCTTCCCTTTTCCTAGGTCAGCTGGAGGACTAGGAGGTTTTGCTACTGAGGGAGGTGGTTCGGTTGCAGATTCAGAGTAGTGGACCTCCTCATCTGATTATGTATCCTCAGAGCTTTCGTCCAGTAGCTTTCTTGGTGGTTCAGGTGTAGGAATAGGAACAGCTTCCTAAGAGGTAACTTTCTTCTTTGGAGTAGGTTTCCTCTTTGGGACTTTCCTTTGACTCTCTGTGCTTACTGCACTTCCAGCACTTCCTCTTCTGGTTCTCCGAATAGGAGTTCCAGAAGGCTTTTCATCAAGATGACCAACTTTGCCTTCTCTTACTGCTACCCGATACCTTTTGTACGTTTCAAGCTTCTTGATTTCGTCAGTCAGTAGGTGATCAGGTAACACAACACCCTGTTTCTTTGTTGACGATTCCTTGATTCTGACAGATAGGATAGGCTCAGTCAACATGTCGTGATTTTCGGGGTCATTGAGCCTCTTGGGGATATCAGGATGAAGTCCAAGTGCTCTCTGGATCAACAGTTTTGTGTATCTGACATAGGGAATCTTTGAGCCAAGCTTTTTGAGAAATGTCATCATGCCATCCCATATCAGAGCTTCAATTTCAATGTCCTTCTTGTTGATTAATGACCAGAAGATTTGCAGTTCCATGAGCTTGGGATGCTTATAGCCACTGTCACGACCAGAGACCGATTTGGTGATGATGATGTAGAGGGTTCTCCACGGCTGTGGAATGTTCTTAAGCTCCACATGAGAATGCTTAGAGATAATTCCTGAAGCTTCATCATAGCCAATATCAATCAAGAATTGTAGAACTTTCTCCTCTGTAGGTGTGGCATAGAAGTCGGTTGGCACGATTTCTGGAATGAGAAGAACAGCCCGTAAGTCTGCATGAGTGATGGTGACTTGTTTGTGATTGATAGTCACATTCACTGCACTTTGACCCTTGATCATTTGCATTGAATTCCAGAATTGTTGAATGTAGATCTCCGGTACTGTAGCAGAGTGTGAGAGCATGTTCTGGTAGGGATAATTCTTAAGAATATCCACAACAATAAGACAAGAAGATTCTGAGCATGTGAGGGTTTCAAAGTCAACCCTAAGGTTGTTCTTTCCAATCTTTCTCGGATAGCCATTAGGGAAGATGTCAGCAATTGTGAGAATTTCTGGTGCATCCACATTCATTTGAGCAGCCATGTCGTGATCTGAAATAACATTAGCCAAAAGAACCAACATATCGAAAGACATAATGTTAGTCAACAGAAGGTTTTTATTGTCTAATTATTGAATATACAGTGTCAAAGATTGTTACGAGTCCAAAGTCACTTGTTTGTTCAATAGTCCAATGTCGTCGTGATAAGTTTCGTGAGTTAGTTAACTTTAAGTTTTAAAGTTTATGTTATCACTTATTTAACACAACATATTAAACGATTAAGTTTATTAGTGAGATTATTGGTTTCGTGACGTTATGATTCATTTATTTACAAGTTTGTACGCGTAACAATTCATAACGAAGGTTTGATCAAGGCTTATGCATAGGAATAGTAGCTTATGCGTAAACAAGCGAAGTATACGCGTAGACGCAAGCTTATGCGTAGGATCCTCACTTACGCGTAAGAAAGATTACGCGTAGGAAAAAGTGAACCTTATGCGTAGAGCTTACGCGTAGGCGTATAAAAACCTTACGCGTAAGGATTACTCGTAAGAGTAAACCTTATGCGTAGAGTTACTGTTTACGCATATCCTTCATAGGATACGCGTAGTCCCATTGTAGACCCTTACGCGTAAAATTTCTCTTACGCATAACTTTCTACGCGTACGGTGATCCTTATGCGTAGAGTTACAAAGACCTTGATTATGAGTTTTAAGCGTAGCAAGCCTGAAATAAAATCATAATATCATCAATCTTAACATATATATTTATTTTAAAACAAACCATAGCATGAAAGCATATTAAATAGTTACGCGTAGAAAACCTTACGCGTAAGCCTAAAAACCCTAATAGTTCAAGAATTACGCATAACAGTTCTAGCCATGGAAATTGCACCAAACGTTTTCTGGTAGGTCTTAGGTGTTGTGAGAGTCTAATAACCAAGTTTTAACATCCAACACGCAGTGAATCAAAAATACCCAAACCTAAGAACATTAAACCCTAAATTCCAATTTTTATTCAATTAGTGTTTCTGGGTTGTTATAGGGCCTGGAAATCATTAATTCAACATGATATAAACATCACACAACAATCTTTTTGACCAAAAAACAATCACATTTGAAAACGCCCAAATCGACTCAAGAACCCTAATTTTGAAAAACCATCAATTCGTGTTTCTGGGTGGAATTTGAGGATAAGCATAGTATCCTTGATGTTAAAGAAACGTTTTGACCCATTTATCTTAACCTCAAACACGTAAGTATGATCATGTGTTCTTACGTGTATGCGTATAACACAAAATCAACCATAAACGTAAATTTAACTGTTGGATTCGTTAGAAAATCAAAACCAATGTTTAAAAACGTGTTATCAACGCAAAAACACTTACAGATTGATGATCAAAACTTCGGATTTGTTGAACAAATTATATGCGTAGATTATGTTGGTTAGGAGTAATAAATGTGATGGAAAATTTAGGTGGAATGTGTTTTTATTAAAAGTAACTTTAACATTTTGACAGTTTTGGTCCCTCCACCTTTTCAATTTTTATACAAAGCCTTTTAACTTCCATTTTGGTTATCAAACAAAAGATTTTAGGAAATAACTTTGACGACACTCCCCCTCGACTTAAGAAAATGATGAAAGGTTATATATATTTTAGTCCGAGGAGTGTTAATGAACCAAAAAATTTTACCATCATTGATAAAAGAAACAACCGGTATAGAATAACATGCAAGTACACGAATGTTTTTGAAACAGTTTGGTATTAATTTTCTCCCCCTCAACACTTGATCAGAAAAATACTGAATTTTGAAAGATTATAGTGTTGACGGAAGAAATGTACATGCCATGTTGAAAGAAAATTAGATTAGAAGAATATTTTTGTTGTTTTATCAGGTTTTATATTTTTGTATTTTGTGTTTGAAAAATTATTTACAAAAGATATTTTGGTGTTTGACAGGTTTTTTTTACGACTGTTTTAGGAGGTCATCCAATTCCTCTTGAGTCAAACACCTCATACCAATCCGGTGGACCAACTCATTAAACCTAGCGGGAGGCAAGGCTTTGGTGAGAAGATCTGCCAATTGGTATTCAGTACCCACGAAGTATAATTCAACTGTACCCTGTTCCACGTGGTCCTTGATGAAATGATATCGAAGATCGATGTGCTTTGATTTCGAATGCTGAACTGAGTTGCATGAGATCGCAATGGCACTCCGATTGTCGCAGTACATCGGGATCCTGTCAAATACGTAACCATAGTCTTTGAGTTGTGTTCTCATCCAGATGACTTGAGCACAACATGCGGACATGGCTACATATTCTGCTTCGGTTGATGACAGCGATGTACAATCCTGCTTCTTTGATTGCCAAGATACCAGTTTATCACCAAGAAATTGTAGTGCTCCTGAAGTGCTTTTTCGTGAATCTAAGCATCCTGCGTGGTCAGCGTCTGAAAAAGCGATTAGTTCAAAACCAGAATCCTTCGGATACCAGATCCCCAAGTTAATGGTACCCTTGATGTATCGGAGGATTCTTTTAGCCTCAGAGAGGTGGGTTTCAGTTGGTCGCGACTGATAACGGGAGCATAGATAAACGGCAAATACAATATCAGGTCTGCTAGCTGTTAGATACATGAGAGACCCAATAATACTTCGGTATTTGGTAGGGTCAACTAATTTTCCATGTAAATCAGCGTCTAGCTTCTTGGTATGAGTCATTGGTGTGGCATAAGTGTCACAGGTTTTCATTCCAAATTTGTTTAACAATTCAAGGGCATATTTGGACTGACTCAAGAAAATACCACGGGGTGATTGATGAACTTGCAGTCCTAGAAAGAACGTAAGTTCACCCATCATGGACATTTCAAAATTTTTCTTCATTAGTTTTGCAAAAGCGATTGAGTACTTTTTATGTGAAGACCCAAAAATGATGTCATCCACGTAAATTTAAACAATTAAGATATGTGCCCCGTGATATTGTATAAAAAGAGTAGGGTCAATCGAACCTTTGGTGAAATTATTAGCAATGAGGAAAGATGATATCTTATCGTACCATGCCCGAGGAGCTTGTTTGAGACCATAAAGAGATTTGTTCAGTTTGTAGACATGGTTCGGGAACTCGGGATCAACGAATCCTTCGGGTTGGCTGACATAAACCGTTTCTTTCAGCTGTCCGTTGAGAAACGCAGTTTTGACATCCATCTGAAAGACCGTCATATTCATATGAGCCGCGAACGCGAGAAATATCCGAACAGCCTCAAGACGAGCAACCGGAGCAAAAGATTCTTCAAAGTCTATTCCCTCTTCCTGACGATAACTCTTAGCAACTAGACGTGACTTGTTTCGGATTACGTTTCCTTCAGCATCCAATTTGTTTTTCCAAATCCGTTTGAGACCAATGACGTAGACCCCTGTTGGTCTTTCAACCAGTTCCCATACTTCAAGACGTTTGAATTGGTTGAGTTCTTCTTGCATGGATTCAATCCAGTTGTCTTTTGTCATTGCGTCTTTAATGTTTTTAGGCTCAGATTGGCAGACAGTGAGTGCATAAATGCAATGTTCACCATCTGTGTGAAGACATTGTCTCGTAACGACTGGTTGATTCGGGTTGCCAATAATATTTACCAGAGGATGGTCTTTTGTCCATCGATGTGTAGAGGGTTGATGTTGGTATACATTGTGCAGATTCTGAGGATTCAAATGGTTTGTTGAAGATTCCGTGACATCTGGTGCAGCAGTCTCATTAGCAAACGGGTTCAAGAACGCATTTGGATCAAAATCTGCAGGTGGGGGTACTTCATTAAGAATATCATCAGCCGGTTCATCATTGTTGGAAGCGGTTTGTTCAACTGTTGTGGTGGAGTCAACTGGTGGTGCTTTTTCAACAGTAGTTGTTGTAGCAGGTGTATCAGGTATAAGAGTAGTATCAGGTTGAGCAGCGGAAACAACGGATACACCTGGAGCACGTTCATCAATATCGTCACTGAACAGCGGAGCAAATAACCTTTCCATTTGTTGACGAGTGAGCTGGGGGCTTTGTTCAGCTGATGATGGGGGTTGAGGAAAGTTTAAACGGTTGTGACCGGGTTCCAAGCTGTTATACTCAGAAGCCATATCCGTAAGTTCATCAAAATGAGCATGAATCGTTTCCATAACCTGTTTGTACGACGATTCCAGATCCGGTAACCTTTAGAATTCTCACAATATCCAATGAAGACTCTAATGTCAGCTTTGGCTTTGAGCTTTCCAAAATCATCACGATCATTATTCGGATAGCAAAGGGATCCAAATACATGAAAGTGTTTGAGATTCGGTTTATGGTTGTGGAGAAGCTCAAACGGTGTTTTGTTGTGGCGTTTAGTAATCATAGAACGGTTTTGAGTATAGCATGCAGTAGATACAGCTTCAGCCCATAAGTAATCTGGAAGTTTAGCATTGATTAACATTGTTCTTACAGCTTCCACTAACGTTCGGTTTCGTCTTTCAACAACTCCGTTTTGTTCTGGTGTATGTGCAATAGATGTCTGATGCTGAATTCCCACTTTCTCATAAAAGTCACGAAGGGTTTGGTTAACAAATTCAGTTCCTTTGTCTGTTCTTATTTGTCTGACGGTGTTTCGGAGCTGAACCTGTATTTTCGTGAGAAAGGTGATGATCATCTGTGGAGCTTGGTCTTTGCTTCGAAGAAAGTAGACCCAAGTCCATCGTGAGTAGTCATCAACAATTACTAAGATGTAGCGTTTGCCATTGATCGTTTACACGCGCATCGGGCCACACAAATCCATGTGAAGAAGATGAAGCACATGTTGAGAGCTGTGTTCCACCTTTGGAGGAAAATGAGCACGAGTGCTTTTCCCTTGTTCACAAGCTGAGCAAAGGTGATATTTTGAATACCGGAATCGTGGGAGTCCTTCAACTAGTTTGTGTCGAGCAAGGTTGGTGATGGTTTGAAAGTTTAGACGTGAGAGACGACGGTGCCATAGCTAGGATTTTGTTGATGTTGCCTTTGAAAGTAAGCAGATGGGAGATGAAGCAACCATGTCTTGCATAGAGATAGTGTAAAGACTTGAGTTACGCGAGCCAGACATAAGATCATTTCCTTGTAGATCACGAATGAAACAAGTTTTCTCCCGGAAAGCACCTCCAAATCTCCATCACAGAACTGACCTACTGAATACAGATTGTGATCGAGGCCTTCCACATAATAAACCCTGCTAATTTCGATGTTCCCATTGATGTAATCTCCGTAGCCCATGATAGCTGCGAAGTGATCATTCCCGAATCTGACAGTGCCAATGAACTTTGCAATAAAGTTTGATAATAGGTTAAGATTGCCTGTCATGTTTCGGGAACATCCGCTATCAACAATCCATAGAATGATCTGTATCACCTGCATTACACACATACGACACAGATGGAATAGAAGTAGATGTGGAACCCGAAATGTTAGAGGGTTCCGAAGCAGTTATAGTAGACATACACACATCAATAACTTTAGGCATCCATTTAAATCCTAGTGTGTTATATATCCATTTCTGCCATCTATAACTACTATTTGCTTTAGTCTTAGTGAATGCACTAGGTGGTACTACATTCTTTGGAGGTAAAACTGGAGCTACAGGGACAGCAATGCTTGCCTTAGAATCTAAAGAAGGCGGTCTACCAAGCACAGACTTAGAATGATTAGTGGGCCTAGAGGTATTCCGATTCTTAGGATTCCGTAAACGAGAGATTATAGCTTTAGCAACACATTTGTCATGACAATCTGAATTCATACTTTTATGACAAATAACACAAGGTGCATCAGACTGAATATCAAAAGTACTTAAAGGTTTAGCATTCGTTACATCACTATTTCTATTACATTTGTCAGACGCAATATCTATAGTGGAAGCAACGTGAGTCTTATTCATAGTCCTAGGGTGTTCTTCTACTTTAGCATTCCTTATTGATCTTTTCTTAGGTCGCAACTTCCTATTCTTTGATTGAGTGCTCCTAGGCTGTGAAGTGCGGACGTTTGGAAAAGACGCAACTATTCCTGTTTCAGTAGAAGGAAGCACGTTAGCAACTTGTGATTTGGCAGTAGGCATTCTAGGTTCACGATTACTAAGTGTTACTGGTGCTATTCTCTTAATCACGGTAGGCGGAAGTAGTTCATACTTTCCTAACATTTCTCTTAACTTAGAGATAGTGTGAATCAAATCTTGATTTTCAGAACGAATATTTCCAGCAAAATTCATTACTTCTCTAGTGTGTGCAAGATAATGATCAAGTTCGTTTGATGCATCATGAGGAGTCTTATTGAGTAAATCAAATATGACACCATATTCATGTTTAACTTTTACAAGTTCTTGTTCATATTTTGAGATTTTACTTTTTAAAGACACGTTTTGATCATCCAGTTTCTCAAAATTAGGATCAGAAGACTTGGCATGCAACTGAGCGACTTTGTTTTGAAAAACAAGTTGTTGATTGTGAATATCTTTTTGACACCAATTAAGACGACGTTTTGCATTGGAAAGTTCGTGAATCAATCGTTCATTTTCAGTTTTTAAAGACTCGATCTGATGCACATTATCATAATTCTCAACAATTACCACAGGGTCAACAGTATCAGCAGAGATATAATCAGATACATATGGCACAAAATTCAATAACACAACATTATGGATATCAGCACAGATAACATCATTCAAGAGTCGATCAACATCTTTTCTTAACATTTTCTTTTTACGTTTAGTATTAGAAATAGATGTTTCTGTTTTCTCGAAAACGACCTTCATCACTCCAAGTTCCTTATGAAAGTCCCCTTCCCAAGACAATGCACAATTTTTCAAATTTTTAACATTTGGTAAAAGATTTTTCTAAAAAATGTCTCTTTGTTCTCGCGCCAGAGGCGATTGAAAATGTTGAACTTTGATTTCAGAATGATATTCTATCTCATGTTGTAAAGTTTTGAGGTCAGCCATGAAAATGTCAAAATATCTAAGAATTTTTCGATTTTCAGGTTTTGAGTTTACTTCACTAATGGAAGGTAAAGGACCATAAATTTGTGCATAATATGGTTGGGGATTAACATTAGAAGACTCAGACGTTTTTATGATAACCCTTGGTGTGTTAGAAGAATCCGTTGGTGTGACGAAAGTGACCGGTTTTGAATAATTAAAAGGTTTGTTGTAAACAACAGTTTTTAATTTTGATCGACTCTCGTCTTCTGCATCTAATTCCTCTTGACGATGATATTCAACAACACTCATAACAGAATTATCAATTTTATATTCTGCACTGGAAACTTCAGGATTTGGTTTGAATGCTTTGGTTGAAAGCTTAGGTTTGTAATCAGCAAGATTCAGTCCATATCCATTTGGATTGGGTTTTAATGTAAACTTTTCAATAGCAGTTACTGACTCACCATGTTTGTAAACAACAGTTTTAAACTCTTTAATTTTGTGTTGCAAGACGATAATTTCTTCAAGATGATCATCTATTCGTTTCGTTGAATGCTTTTTGTATGCAGAGAACTGTTTTTGACAAGTTAACAACGCAGCCTTAGCTTTTTGATTTTCCAAGGTGAGAGCGTTAATTTGCTTTTTATGTTCATGTTTCAGTTGTTCTATCTCAGACAACAAAGCATTCTTCGAAGCGGCTAGATCACGCATATGTCTCTCTAAGTATTTTTTGTTTTGATGAGATTTAGTAAAGGCTGCTTCAAAACCCTTTTCACGTTTTTCTTGAGTTTTGAAAAAGTTGAGTTGCTTTTGTAAATATTCAAAATCCTTGGTTAGCAGTGCATTTTTACTTTTTAAGGTCTGATTTAATGCACAACATTCTTCAATTTGGGATTGTTGGTCTTTAAGTAAAAGAGCAAGATCTGGATGAGGCAAAAGTTCGGCTTGTTCAACGGAAGTCACCACATGATCATTATTTAGATCCTCAAGTATAACCACAGAGTCAATTTGATTGTCAAAGGAAACCATAAGGTCATTTTGATCGTCAAATGTAACTACGAGGTCTAATTGAAAATCGTCAGAATGAGATGTAAATGACTCATTTTGAACACTCTGAGCCTTGCCGGATGCAGATGTTGGCGGAGATATTAGATCAGAGATAAATATGGTTTGTTCGGGTACCTGAGACAAGCTATCAGTGTCATACACTGGGCCTGTGTCACTCATGTGTAACTCATGCATATTAGCCATCAACATAACAGCTGCATTGGCCTGCAAGTCCTCCATATCATCATATGAGTCTGCATCTGCCATAAAACTCTGTTCTTTGTTTGTGAGAGTTCCACCAGCTTCATCCTTAAGAGCCAAAAGAAGAGCCTCTTTGAAATAAGCACTGCCCTTAGTCCTCGGCTTTGGGCATGCATTAGCCAGGTGTCCCTTCTCATTGCAGTTGTAGCATCGAAGACCATTCAACTCATTCTGAGCATTTCCCTGTTCCACCACTTGAGCTCTGTTGTTGTTCCTACCCACATCATTAAACCCTTAACCACCGCCCATCTGACGACCATAACCACGATTCTGAACTTCAACTCGTCCATTGTTCACAACAGCCTGATTTTGTGTGTTAGATGAGGAATGAATACGATTGTTTGATTTGTTGGTATAACGGCTAAAAGCATTAGCAATCATAACAAATCCTTGTTGCAATGCTTCGAACTGATCGGATTCCTCATTAGCTTCACTGAAAAATGCTTGAGCATTGTTGTTGTTGTATGGAACCAATTGATTTTGTTGAGATTGTTGTGATTGATCATTTGGTGTGATAGTGGCAGTTGGTTGAGTTGCTTGTTGAGGAGGATAACTGTTTTGAGCATACAAGGCAAGTTGTTGATTTTCCGGAGTTGTCGTTGAAGCAAGTTGAGCACGGAGAATCCTTTCCCTATCAACTTCCTTTTCATGAGGCTTCAAGTAGTCGTACAACAATCCATATGTATAATGATGCATGTTCTTCGCTTGACGGAGAAAAATGACATACTTCTCCCATTCAGGACCAAGACTACTCAGGAACTTAGTATTAACTGCAATTCTTGGCATGATGATGTTGTGTTTATCCAAATCATTGATGATGTCTGAGAATCGATGATGATAAGACTCTAGTGTCTCTCCAGGTTCAATCATGAAGTATTCATAAGCCAAGTAAATTTTGGATTCCATATCATTCTGATTGAGTGCAGATCCTTCCATAAGTAGATGAATGTGTTCCCACATTTTCTTTGCAGTCTTTTGAGCATCAACACTTCGAAGAATTGGGTTTGGTAATCCTAAAAGGATATATTGCATTGCAAGCTCATCAGCTTCATAGTGTAGAAGTTCTTCTAGATTCAAGTCTGCAACAGTAGCAATGTTTGATTGTTCATCTCTTGGTGGATTAGCATTAGGATCTCTGGGTACAATGACATTAGGCATCTCAAATGGACCTTCCAAGATAACCTTCTTTAAGAACTTTCCATGTGGCTTCTTCAGATCACAAAACCTAAAGAACCTTATCACCCATTGATCGTAGTTTCCTAGAGTGAGCATTGGAGGTCTATCAAGTGATCCAGCCTCATGAATTGATTGTTGGCTGCTTAAAGCTTCACACATTTTTGCAAACCAAGTGGGTTCCTTCATAGTGTTCCTTGATGGATGTTGAATGAATTCATTTGTGTAGGGTTGAACTTGAAGACTTGGCGGTGTTTGAACCATTTGAGGTGGTGGTATTGCACCAAGTTGTGGAGTATGTTGTTGATTAAATTGTTGTTGATAAACTGCTTGTTGTTGATTCCATTGTTGATGTTGTGGACTTAGTTGTTGTTGTCGTTGAGAATAAGTGTAAGGGAAATAGTTAGAGTATGGTGGTTGTGACATGTTGAAAAACTTGTGTTATAATATGGATCTTTGTAGTCGAATGAACCTTAGTTGATGAAGTGTCCTTAGGCGTAGAAATCACAATAATCCAAGTAGCACTTATGCGTAAAAACACCAAAGTTATGCGTAACAATCAAGATTTACGCGTAGATTTAGCTTACGCGTAAGTAGGGAAAAGACTCTAAAGTTAGGCGTAGACACAAAGTTAGGCGTAGGATTACCTTATGCGTAAGACTAGGCTTAGGCGTAAGATGAATCTTATGCGTAGGATTTCTACGCGTAAGCTTTATGCTTATGTGTAAGTTTAGGGTTTTGCCCAAATGATCTTTTACACTATCACAGTGCAAAAGATATCCAAAGTGGACGTATTTTCAGGCTTATCCAAGCAAGAAAACACGGAGTAAACCACGAAAACGAAGATCAATCCAAGGAATAACTTACGCGTAATATTAGGGCTTTGATACGCGTAAGATTACTCGTAAAAATGATTTTGCCCAATGATGTTTCTAAACCAGTTTTTGTATGATGAAATAGCTTCAATAACACCAAAATGACACAAAAGTGTGAAACTTGATGATCCAAAGCTCTCAAAACGGTTACGCGTAGGTTTACACCCTCGTTAAAAAACAAGCTTAAAAACTTAGATCCACGCGTAAAGTTTGAAACTTTTTGCCAAAAACAAGTATTTTAACACCTTAAAACGTTGAAAGTACAAGAATCTTGGATTAAAAAGTGTAAAAAACGAGTTTTTTAGCAAGCCAAAGTTATTACCACGTTTACGCGTAAGAACGAAAAACAAAAACTTCAAAAACAAAAGTGTTCACCCAACTATTTGGCGATTGATACCACTGTTAGGTCACTAGTTTTACAACACAAGCTTAATAGAAAGAGATAAAGGTGATTGAACAATAAACCAAACACACGCACACGATATGCTTATGACCGGTTATGCGTAGGGTGTGAGTGAAAGGAATAAATTGAACAACCAACCCTCAAGTGAGGGTTATACAAGACTATTTATAGGCAAGGAGCTAAGGCAACACTCCCACTCCTTCCCTTTTCCTTATTGGACATGGGCCTAAGCTTATGGGCCTTCTACATAAGCTAGACCTTAAACAAACATAAAGGCCATAATAAGCTACCTATTACATATAAGTAACTAACACTTGAATTAAGGTTTAGGAGTGATTCCAACAACTTTCATTCCCGGCAGCCATATACTCCAACTGCATAGCCATCAAAGAAAAGGCTACTCACTTGTTTTCTAACAATGTGTATGACGTCGATGCAATGTACGGGATTCACCATTGGCCAGAACGCCGACGAATCTACTACAAGAGCTGCCATGTCCGAAAGTCTCTACATGCAGTGTATAGTACTAAAGGGATCGTTGCTATTAAGCATGTTGATCTCTCGTCTAAATGGGACTACACTTTCCTAAAGAATATCCTGGTCAAAAGACAAGACGAAAGAGATTATGCATTCTGTGAAGCGGACTTTGAGAATCTGTCTCTCAATGACATTGAAGATCTGTATCTTGCAAAAGTACAGGGACGCATGAGACAATTCTCGACTGAAGTTCAACGTGAATTCATCAAGTCATTACGTATCTTCATCAGAAGCATCGTGATCAAGGAACGTGTAGAAGACTTACAACTAGCTGTTGAATCATATCAGACCCGTGTCAACTTCACCAGACCTCAGCTAGAACTTCCCGACATTAACCAGCTTCCACAATACACCCTCATCAGCAAACCATTCGGCATAATTTATCGCAGTGAACTTCAACGAAATTGCTTGATGGCGTGTAGAGATATTCACAAGTTTGGGGATCACACATTGAAGAAGGTTCGGGATGGCTTGGCTTATAGGTTAAAGGAGATACATGAAGGCATCAGGTTGAAGAAGAGATGGAATTCTCAGGAAAGACGGGATGTGAAGAGGATCATCACTATGATCGATGAAAGGTTGTACAGAAGGGACCAATTCAGAACTCTGGAGAGCTTTGTAGGTGGTCGTCCCAGGATTAATCTCACAGGCTATCAACGCCCTGTTCGCATTCCTGGAAAGATTGATGGACTTCCTGGTACCCCTTAAACTGCTTCTATTTCATAATATTTTGGATGTGTGATATTATATTGACAATGGCTTGTGCACACATAACAGTGTACAACCCGTTCTTGTAATGAAAGGACCCTGTGGTACGCTTCAATGCCACAATCCTATAAAAGGAGCGAAAGCTTCTTACTTTTGAGTAAAACCTATCAAACCTTTCATTTTTCAAGGTTTTGCTCAAAAGAACAAGTACTTCCTCTTACGTTTTCAAAACCTCAAAAGTTAGTATTACTTGTTGAGGGGGAGTATTTGACTTAAAACTTTGTTCACAAATTGTTCTTTGTGTAATCTTCCCACAAAACTCAAAATGGTCATATTTATTCTCAACATTTCTTCAAAAATAACATTTATATGCCATTTTTTAGGGAGAGAAAAATTATGTGATAAGAAATATGTTGTGTTTTGCTAATGAATCCTCGTGTGAAAAGACTTCAACCCATGAATTGACGGGAACTGAACAGTCATACATTGAAAAGATTTGTCTTCCAAGACTAATCCAAGTAAATTGTACCTATTCGAGAAACTCTTGATAGACATGAACTTTGACGGGTTTGACAACCTTTCGGGGTTGTCCACATTTTCAAGGTAGTTATTAGAGCTAGTTTTCACCTAAAAGCTTACAATGTAACTCTTTAACTATGCAACGTAACCGTGTCCCTCGGGAAATTGTCTATCTTGAGTCGATCAATTCAAAAGTGCGCGCTCTTTCCTCACTGTGCAGATTTCTATTAAAACTCTTAAGCACATGTCGAGGGGGAGTATTTCTGAAAATCTAAAACTCTTGAAGTGTTCAAACATGTTTTTCATTCACAAACACTTCGAGAGATTTTCATGAAAATGGTTTTATGGCAATGGAGTTATAAGGTGATTAAGGTTAGGAATAACCGTCTTATGATCCACCAGAGCCGGAGGGATCTACCCAAGGACACTACCAATAGTTAGTATTAGAAGTCCTTAGGTATGATTATAAAAAGGAGAAAATGAGAATCGGAGAAAGAAGGAGTTGAAGAATTAAAAAAGAAAAGCAAAGAAAAGGGTGAAAAGAAATAGCCCTCCAGATTATTCAACTTAGGGCAGACACCGGGTTCAATTCATATGCTACTGGTTGTCACTTAGTGACACCGGTATTGAAGATTAAAAGTCGTCATGGACCCAGTGACGCATGCACAAAACCTTCTTAGCCACAAAAGTTTCTCTCAACAGAAGTTTGTTTCAATCTCACAGGGAACCCTACGTAAACTATCGGATTTCTCTTAGAGATCGCTGGTATTGAAGAAGGAGACCCTCTCCCTAGTCTCCGCTCAGGAAAACCAAAACGCACTATTGAGTCTAGAGCCACGAGATTCATCAAAAGATCTCTTAGGTACACTTGACATTTCATCACTTGTCGTTCAACAATAAGAACGTCAGTGGTACATTATCGAGTCCTTCACAGATCCTAGCAATCTGTCGAGAACATTTATGAGAGGTTCACATCTGTGATCCTCAGTGATTGAATGGAAACTCCAGCCAGGGTCAACATCATACAGCCCTGACAGCAGGTCACTTCGGTAACTCCCCGTGGATTACGCTTAGTGTGTCTCAAACGGTCTACAGTCGTGAGATGATGCTTCGGTGTACCTCAGCGACTCTTCTGAACCGTAGGTGTACTTCGGTACATCGCGTTATCTCACTTGTGGGACTCCGGTTCAGGAACGGCCTTTGTGAGAATTAGAGTTGTGTTTTCACACTATGTTGTTAACACTCTCGAAGTTCAAACTTGTAAGTGCCGGAATCCGCTTATTACTAACCTTTCCTATGTTTACTTCTTATGGAAGCTCTGGAGCGGACTGATCGTGCAGATTCTCCACATGCTCATACCAACAACATCACTCATGAAAGTTCTCTCATAATCAAGGGCAACACAAAGTCAGAATGATTCTTCGTCAACAAAGAATCTACAAAGTTTAAATGACTTAAAGAACTTCATCAACTGTAATCCAACGTTAAAGAGCATGTGAGCTTGTTGGAGAAAGACGTGGAGACACTGGAGCAGCGAAGCAGACCTGATGCAGATTACCACAAGATACTATCACTTTCAAAGAACAAAGAACTAAAGAACAAAGAAAATGAAGACGTCAAAGTAGAATACTTCAAAAGAAACAATTTCTCTACACTGGGGAGATTGTTCAAATCAAGACACTTCTTCTCACAAGAAAGAAGAATGTCAGAAGACGTCAAAGCTACTATTACATCAGCACCTACAACGTTTATCACTGATTCATTCATCACCAACACTTAGCGGGAGATTGTTGGAATCACTCCTAAACCTTAATTCAAGTGTTAGTGATTCATATGTAATAGTTAGCTTAATATGGCCTTTATGTTAGTGATTAGCTTAGGCTTATGTAGAAAGCCCAAAACCTAGGCCCAAGTCCACTAAGGAAAGGAAGGGACTAGGAGTGTTGCCCTAGCTCCCTCTCCTATAAATACTATGTAATAACCCTCACTTGAGGTTGGTTGTTCAATTTACTCTTTCATTCATACTCTACGCATAACCTTTCTATACATATACGTGTGTGTGTGTTTGGCTAGTTGTTCAACCGATCTATTCTCTTCTCTATTTCTTATATTGATGCTTGTGTTACTAATATGGTGACCTAACAAAATGAGTGATAAGTCTTATTGGGAGCAAAAACGCTGCCTAAAGCTGGAAACACGGGTCAAAAACGCGTAATTCGTAATTTATCAGAAAAGAACGAAATTTCAGAGAAATGACCGTGAATTTATTTAAAGTAGACTAAAATTAGTCTAAAAGTGATATGAGATGTCTAAATGTGGTTTTCGTCATACGTGGGATAACTTAATAGTTATACGTGAAGTCTAAAAGTTACGCAATTTAAGCAAAACTATAGAACGTACAAGGTTAATTTCTTTATGGTCAACGGAGGAGGGAAATATGTTTGACTTTTTCAAAAAATGTAAAAGTGTCTAAATATCTTAGAAAACACAGTGCAGGAATGGTTAAGTCTGGGTCTACGTAGAATTGTTTAAAACGTAAGTTTAGTCTCGTACGGCTCAGGGTTTATTTGGTAACATTTTAAAATGAAATCTTAAAAATTTCTCTAATTTATTGTGAGTGATCTAAAAATTAATCTGATGTGAGGAAAATGGTTTTCTTAATAACTTTTGGGAAAATGATCTAACGATTGTCAAACTCTCAGGTTATTACTAAAATAATTTATCTTACGAAAATGTGAAATAAAATTTTTATGGGATGAATAGTGAAAGTCAATAGTAAAAGTGAATAGTAATTCTCTCGAGATGAATAGTAAAAATTTGAGAATGGATAGAAATCCTGAAAATGCGAATTGTTACAGTCTCACCACCTTAATGGGAATTCCGTCCCGAAATTCAGTGTGTGTTATCCGATGTTGAAGTGTCTAAGAAAATGTGGGTGTATGCGCCGTATTCTAATCTTTACGTTCTCAAGTTTCTGTTCATAAAATGTACTATGTACCATGTGGCTTAAGTTGATAACCTAAATGGTTTTGTTAAAATCTTATAGAGTCCAATATATCTTAAGTTTGGCTTTTCCCGATTCTCAAAACGAATCATATCCTATTGTATCGAGGCTATCAATAAAACCTTAATTTCTAACATGGAGTTTTTGGTGATAGTGTGCGGCATGGAGCCTAATTTGTATTTGTACGGTTTCCTTAGTTGTTTCGTGGGTGATCTCTGAACACCTTAGTCCAGCAAATGGTTAACTAACACTTTCGTCTATATAGTGCCTCAAAATGGAATAGTTTTGTTGTTGTTAGGGTAACTGTTGTTAATCAAAGGCGTAAGATATTGTTGATGTGAAATGGTTTGTAATGACGTGATAACTGTCATTGTAGGGAAAGTCTTGCTAGTGGCAAGTGGTTATCCAAACCATTTCCAAAGTTGATCATGTCTTAGGTGGCTTCGAGATGAAGGCTATATCGTATAGTGTTTATGTCTACTAGTGTTTCAAAGAAACGTGATACTGTGAAGTTTTACATACTCACTTATAATGGGGTTCAGATAATGATGTGATATGTTGACGATTAGAAGAGTGTAGTGTACGCTTACCATTATTCTTAGGTAGAGATGTCAAGTTTGCTTTAAAATCAAAAGTGAATTTTAAAGGATTATGGCGGAATGATATCCTTGAAACCTAATCAGGCTAGTACTTCTAAGAAATGACGAGAAGATTTGATGACTATCCCAAGATAGTAGTTAGGATTATTTCATAAATGAAAACTTTCAAGAATGAAATTAGGTAGTATAAATAAGTGTTAAGATCTTGCTGAGTGGTAAGACACTATCATGTCCTCTATTGTAAAAATCGGCCCAGACGGCCGATTAATCCCCGCATAATCGCTGATCGCTCACTAAGCGCCTTGATTTATCATAATCGGCCTATTTAATCGGTTTGGTCAAAGATCGCTTAAAAATTGGTCAACAAACCGATTAATCCGAAAAAATCGGTCTAATCGGACAAAAGCTCTTAAAAATTGGTCAATAAAATCGGTTAAAAATTGGACAAAATCACTTAAAAATTGGTCAACAAACCGATTAATCGGACAAAATCGGTCAAATTTCGCTTTAAAATGGTCAACAAACCGAGTAATATTTATGTTTGACTTTTAACTTTGAAGAATTATATATTATGTCTATATTTGAGCAGTTGAAATATTTGAACTTTGATGCAATACGCTTATCCCGTACATATAAAATAATATAATATCTAAAATTACATTTTTGTGCATAAAAATTCCAATCCGACTAATCCCCGATTAATCCCCGCCTAACCGATTAATCGCTAGGCCCTACCCAACCGCCTCACTAGCGCCTAGCGATTTTTACAACCTTGATCATGTCTCTAGATCTTTTTAATGAATTCTAGTGGTTTATCGAGTTTAAGTAGGAAATTAACTTGAATATAACCCTTGTATAACTATTCTCAGTGTTTGAAAATTTTAAGTCGAACATAGTTAGTCAGACTATGTTCCACTATCCCTAGGCTAAATATAGGTGACTAGACTATATTTAGCCGAGGTTGGATAAAATTTTCAAATACCTAAATTAGGTATACTTGTGATATGTCCATAGATTTTGAGAAATTGTCCACTAAGCAAAGGAGATATCAAACCATCCAGTTGCAAGTCTTGGCCATAAAAGACTTGTAACCTATGTTTTCACATTCCATTGCATAGAAGATAGTATGTGTAGATACGTGTGGAAAGAAAATCTTAAGTAATTCTAAAATAGTCTATACTTGGCTAGAATCACGAACCTTTAACAATGAAGGTTTCAGAAGAGAATTTTGAAATGTAGAGAAATTTGCTGAACTTCAGCTTTTGTAGATGATGAGTCAGTTTATCTTTCAGAAATCCCATTTCTTGTATTTCCATTAGGGAAATTGATAGACTGTGACGGGTTTCATGTAAAACAATATCATATATTGTTTATAAGATAATTTTTAGAGACTTTGTATAACTTACAATGTATGTGAAGTAAATTAAACCATTGTGTAACTCACAATGTCTTGAGAAAAGATGGAGAGACCATTGTGTAACTCACAATGTCTTGAGAAATGATAGAGAGATCATTGTGTAACTTACAATGTCTTGAGAAATGATGTAGAGACCATTGTGTAACTCACAATATCTTGAGAAATGATGGAGAGATCATTGTGTAACTCACAATGTCTTGAGAAATGATGGAGAGATCATTGTGTAACTCATAATGTCTTGAGAAATGATGGAGAGATCATCGTGTACTCACAATGTCTTGAGAAATAAACGAGACCACTGTAGGATTTACAGTGTCTGAGAATGTAATGGAGACACTGTAGGATTTACAGTGCCTTGAAAATGTAATAGAGACCACTGTAGGATTTACAGTGTCTGAGAGTGTAATAGAGACCACTGTATCTCACAGTGTCTTGAAAAATGAATGAATCCATTGTATCTCACAATTTCTGGGAAGTAGGAAAGACCATTGTAATCAGTTACAATGTCTTGGATAAAGTTTTGAAATCCTAAAATGCACAAGTAGATACATGATTGGAAAAATATGATTGTGCCGCAATGCCTTAGAATAGGCATATGCAGATACGTTTAGTCTATCGTTTAGCTAAAATGATTGAAAATATGTTGAGTGTATATATCAATATACTAGTATATTTGTGTAGCATAAACTACCTAGAAGTCACATAATCGTCTGGAGGATGGAAGGCACGGAAAGCGAAAGGCTATAAAATGTTTTGTTTGTAAAAGTGGTTATAGTTTAGGTCTCGATTAGACCCGTTTCTCTATAACTGTGGCTCTGATACCAATCTGTAACACCGCCAATTTCGTGATATGCAGCGGAATTCAAACTGGGTGTTACTTCATGGCACAACAGTCATAACAATAGAAAACGAACTCTAATGGAGTCGTTTTAAAAAATTTATCATTCGATTTATATAAATATCAGAGTTTACAAAAATGAGGTTCCAAATGGTTCCAAGTTTACAAAATACACTAAATTGGTTTTCGAATGATAATTAAATTTATAGCCTTCTTGAGTATCCGTCCTCCTCCGTGCCAGCCTCGTACAATATGGACCTGAAATACATGCTTAAAACTGTCAACACAAAGGTTGAGTGAAATTCATAGAGTTTGTTTGATGGTTGAACACATTATGTTTGTAGTGTGAGCTATAGACTCACACCAATTATTTGAAAACAAAACAGATATTATTGCACTAAGCTCATGATACCGAAACGTTAACAGGTGTCATATAATAGTAACCGATGCCCTAATAGGTAATTTGCCATTAAACCTATGCATCTTCAAATAGAGTGCGTTTGTTTGCCTACCCGGTCAACACAAACGGGATTTGTCATTCCCGATAGATCTATCCACATTATTCGCGTTCACTCGCAAGTGATTAATGGTTCATGATAATAGGGACTTTGGCAATAGTGTACTTAGTGCAACTAATATATTCAAGTATAATTTGAAAGCAATGTGTTCGATTTAAAATAAAGCATGTATTTCCCCCAAGGGTTTGTAAAACAATTAAGTAATAGAAAGTGGGGCTATGAACTCACCGAGAGTTAATGATGTTAAGTACTTTAACGGATATGATGGATAGCCGGGAAACCTCTACGTGCAACCTAAAATGGAGTGTTGCAACTTAGGTTTGGAATAATGTTTAAGAAAACATAAACCATTCTATATATATTTCTATGTTGATCATGATGTAGTCAATTATCATTTGATGTTTATAGAAAGATCTTTAATATGTGAAAACGTATTTAGTTTATAGATATCGTACTACTGTTCGGGCCATCATAATTCAGAGGTCATGCAGTAAACGTTCGAGGAGCTAGGACACTTTAAATCGTAAATCCAGCAACTCGTCGATACGTTTTACTCAAATGAAACCCCTCACATGAAGCTCACTACTATTGTAGCACTTAGTAGATACAACATATGTTTTAAGTGAAGATTGTTATAACATAAAGTTTATCATGTTTTTAATAAATATCTAGTTTTTACAAGTTCTCATTGTTTACTAGTGATTACAACTTATTAATATGTTCAAGAATGAAGTTTTGGTAAAAATCGTCCGAAAAGGGTAAAATAGTCATTTTTCCGTTACTTGTGAAAATACTAATTCAAAGATTAAATGAAGTTTGTTAAGTTAATATGTAAATAGCTATGAAAATAACTTGGTTTCGCTTTTAGTTGTGACAAAAGTATAGTCGTGAAACTACATATAGGGCAGTTTCATTTTTTGAAAGAATATGGCCTATTTAAGCGTTTTCAAGGTTCGAGCTTCTTTGTAACTAAAGGAAAACGTCGTTCCGGACAACTTTCGTGTTTTAACTTTTTGATGATTCGGACCAGAAGTACCACTTTTAACACGACCAGACCCTAAACAGCTTCCATTTGGCAGTTTTGGCGTTTTGGTTTCGCTAACTTCTTTTGACTATAACTTTTGACTCGTTTGTCCGTTTTGGGTGATTCAAGTTGCTATGTTTACCTTTTTATCTTGTCTACCATATTATGTAAGTTAAAAATTCCATATTTAACTGGTTTTAATGGTCTTAAATATGTAGAGTATGACTAGTTTACTAGTTTGTTACTTTTATGACAATATATGAATTAAAACATGTGATTGAGTATATGTACATCATGAATCAACATAGTAACTATATATATATAGTATGAAATAGTTAAGATTATGAATAATAAAGATGAGATGATGGTGGTGATTAGTTGCTTACAACTTTTGGCTTTCAATAAGAAAGGAGTAACTTAGTAAGGATAGGACTTTGATTGATCACTTAAGACTTCGGATTGAGCTAGCTTTCTACACCTTGGCACCCTTGCAATTTTGAAGAGTTGGTGATGAAGTACTAAGTGACTTGAGTGGATTTAAACTCAAGAAGATCACTTAAACTTGCTAGAGATTTGATGTAGTAACTTACTACTTGAAACTTCTTTGCATAAACTTGGAGTTTAAGAACAAATTATGGAAGATATGAGGGTTTGATGATATGAACGACCCAATTCAGTTTATGAGGGTGTTTAGAATTTATTTCACTTGCTATTTATAGGAGGGTAAGTTTGGTTAACCATATATTGGGTTAAATATTAACCATGGTTAAGTTAGGACACATGTAATGATCTAAATGAACCATTGTTAGGATGATGTCACCAAAATGATGACTCCCCCCCTAAGTCGTCCATAACAAGATAAGATGACTTAGGTGGATAGTTTTGGTATTATCTTGATTTTAGAGCATGATTTGGTTCCGTTAAATGCCAACCGTAAGTTGTTAAGCCATAAAACGTAAAACCGGGTATCGTAAAAATACGAAACTTGTAGGAATGATGAAACTTATCATTATACTCCATCTAAAAATATAAAATAAGTGATAAGTCTTATTGGGTGCAAAAACGCTGCCTAAAGCTGGAAACACGGGTCAAAAACGCGTTATTCGCAATTTATCAGAAAAGAACGAAATTTCAGGGAAATGACCGTGAATTTATTTAAAGTAGACTAAAATTAGTCTAAAAGTGATATGAGATGTCTAAATGTGGTTTTCGTCATACGTGGGATAACTTAATAGTTATACGTGAAGTCTAAAAGTTACGCGATTTAAGCAAAACTAGAGAACGTACAAGGTTAATTTCTTTATGGTCAACGGAGGAGGGAAATATGTTTGACTTTTCCAAAAAATGAAAAAGTGTCTAAATATCTTTGAAAACACAGTGCAGGAATGGTTAAGTCTGGGTCTACGTAAAATTGTTTAAAACGTAAGTTTAGTCTCGTACGGCTCAGGGTTTATTTGGTAACATTTTAAAATGAAATCTTAAAAATTTCTTTAATTTATTGTGAGTGATCTAAAAATTAATCTGATGTGAGGAAAATTGTCAGAGTTGATTTTCGTTATGTGCGGGATGTTTAAATGGTGTTCCGACCAAAACGATGTTTTCTTAATAACTTTTGCGAAAATAATCTAACGATTATCAAACTCTCAGGATATTACTAAAATAATTTATCTTACGAGAATGTGAAATAAAATTTTTATGGGATGAATAGTGAAAGTGAATAGTAAAAGTGAATAGTAATTTCTCGAGATGAATATTAAAATTTGAGAATGGAAAGAAATCCTGAAAATGCGAATTGTTACATAAACAAACCAATGAAGTATTGCAAGCAGCTGACATTTGGCGTGTCCAAAATGTGTGCATATTTCATGGATTACGCACTGAGAATCCAATCCATCACATAAAAACTTTTTAAAAATCTTCGATACAATTTACGCCGAAGGGGCCACACAAGAAACATCTAGGCTTCGATTCTCCCCATTCTTCCTTTAAGGAAAAGCTAAAGAGTGGCTTGATAAGTTACCCTCAAGGTCAATTTTTACATGGGATCAACTAGTTTCAAAATTTTATAATAAATTCTTTCCACCTGGAAGGACTGCATCAATTAGGGACATGATTCTTTGCTTCAGTCTAGGAAAAGAGAAATCCATCTCTAATGCCTGGATTCATTTCAAGGACCTCATACGCCAAGCTCCCCCCCCCCCATGGCATAAATCTTTGGCACCTTGTAAAAATTTTCTACGACAATGTCTCTCGTAACGATCAAAAGGGGATTGATTTTTCAGGCGGAAGAAAAATCTCTAACCTCATTGCAGAAGAAGGATGGAACTGCATTGACGAATACGTTCAAGACTAGGATGGCACCTAGGACGAACCAACGACAATGATGAATATCTCTACAGCTCCACAAGGGAACACAATCTTGCAAGAAGGTCGAATAAGGAAGCTGCAGGAAAAACTTCCATTTCTCACAAGATCACGAGGGACTAAAAAGTTGGTAAATCCATATCTAATTTGTGACACTTGTAGGTGATCCCAGTTCGTCGAACGCTCCCTTATGATCCTATCTGCATCCTTAAGCCCACCTTTCTCTGTAAAATTATGCACTTGAATGTGTATTTATTGTCATCATATCGCTTGTGGAGATAAGCTTCGATACTCTTGACGATATCTTCTCCATGCTGACCAATAAGGTGTTCGTCGAGATCAAAGTGATGCTGAAATAAAATATAATTAAAATAAATATATAGATTTAAATAAACAAACAAATTTAAATAAATAAACACATTTAAATAAATAAAAACAATAATTAAAAAAAGAGATAAAAAACTGAAGTGTAGCCTCTCATCGACGTGGGCCTTGTCCTCTTTGGGAACCTTATCCCACGAATCCTAGTAGATAGGAATTGATTCCCGTAACAACTCCCCCGCATAGTTGGAGAACCCCAAAGCGTGAGGGCCCACATGTTCATATGTCCCCAACCTGTCGATCTCAAAATTGATTTTCTGCGGACCATTGTCTGACACTACCTTCTTGAGCGCCACGTTCTTCGTAGGACCACGCACCTCCTTCCCGCCTTTGCTAATTTTGCTATTGGCTTTGGCATCTTTTGCTTTAGAGCCTACAAGTAATCTAACTCAAGTGATGATGACATAAAATAACAAGTTGTCAATTTAAAATCATGATCAAGTTTAATTCGAATAATCCATAAATTCTTATGCTGACAATTAGTGCCTATCTTCCTCGAGGGACCATGAGGTAGCTCACTACCTCCATCGCCACCGTGCCTCCTAGCAACCGCTGCCATTTATAAACGTACTAGTACAAAAACATAAAAAATCATGAACAAATTAGCGCATATATATACACATTCAAATAAATAAATACATTTAACCACTCGATAACAATTTCATTCAAATAAGTGTCATTTTACATATTACAATTTGAGATCAATCTCCCACATCACTAAGATAAAAACCATCATTATTAGTGTCAAATTCATCTTCAAGATCGACGTTATCTTCATCAGATGCTAAATCATGAGGAACGTGGTCATCATAATCAATATCATCGTCGTCGTCGACATAAGTCATAATTGGTGGTGCCTCAACTTCCGTCGGTTGAACATCTATATTTATAGTGTTATAATTCAAGTTATCCAAATAAGCAAAGAGTGTGATATGTGATGAGTTTTTATCATGTACAACATCCTGATTGTCTTCTACCCGATGATATTCTGGTTCCAAATCTTTCGATGATAAGACTCTTGGACAGCCTTGTAATTACCACGTTTACCCAGTAAATCAAGGTAAAAGACTTGTGTTGCTTATGTTCCAAGAATGTATGGTTTATTTTCAAATGATACACAATCTGCCATAAATTGTGTAATGTTATTTCTAAAGGTACAACATTTATGCGATGATCGTAATTAGTGTCAAACCATTTAACTTTGAACAACACAACCTTGAACGGAATATACGAAAACTACCAAATTTCTTCAAGCTGGACATAATACATTCCTCATCTAGGATTAGGAGTTAAAATTCAATTATTTTGAGTTGAACGATGTAAATCACGATTGTGTACGATAAACTTCACACCGTTGACTACACAAGATTTGACTGGGACTGCAGTACAAGATGGTCCACAAGCCAAAGCAAATAACTCGGAAGCACAACTTGGGTCCTTCTTTACTTTTAAATCACAAATCTATAAAAAAGATAAGAATAGATAGAGATGAGTAATAATCGTTGTTTTTAGAGAGTAATGCATACAATAAGTCTACCTTCTTCTCAAACCAGCTAGGAAATCCTACTTGTATGTCATTGCCAGGAATTCCCTTGTAAATTTTCATGATATTAGAATAAGTCATCGAAAAGATAACTAACGTAAAAGAAATTTTGAAATAAAATGTGTAGCTCTTGTACTTGTTCATATACGGGTCGATTTCATGATTGTTGTATAGTACATACCGTACTACTTTCTTCGGTATGTCTCCATGAAACCGAATGAATGATTCTTTACTGGTCTTTTTACATAGTGATCGAAACACCTCAAATCGACTTGTTGGGCTTGGACCATCCTCATTCCAGTCAGGACTATTAAATCTCGTCTCAACACCCCAAAAATAATGCGAACAGAAAGTTAATGCTTCATCAGCAATATAACACTCCGTTATTGAACCTTCAGGCTTAGATTTATTTCTGACATAATTTTTGAGTTTTTTCATGCATCTTTCAAATAGATACATCCAACTCGTGTAAATAGGGCCCCTTGAATAGCCTCATCGGGTAAATGAATAACCAAGTGAATCATAATGTCAAAAAAAGGAGGATATATCTGCTCGAAACTGCATAAAATATTGATTGGTTGTTCTTTAGCTTTCAACATGTCATCCACCATCAAAGTTCGAGTGCATATTTGGTTGGAGAATGAACAAAGCGCGCTTATTGGTGTTGCAGTGGTTTGGTCCGCCAAGTAAATTTGAACTCCAACAGAAAGTAACCGCTGCATCATTATATGACAGTCACAAGCCTTGAAGCATGTTATGTTGCTATCATTTTCGGTCACTTTATGCTTAAGTTAGATTTAAAACCATTTGGTAGTTTAACACCTTTGATGAATGGACAAAAAAGTTCATGATATTAGTATAAGTCGTCGAAATGAATACACCTAATTGAATTGGACCAAATAAATTTTGAAATAACATGCATACCTTTGATAAATTGAAAAAAAAAGTTTTCTTTCTTCAGTTGCAAAAGAGTACGTAGGATGAGGCTTAGAGAACTTCCTGTTTCCTTTGTTGATGAGCCACAACTCCTCACGAATATTCAAAACTTTTAAGTCTTGTCTTGCCTTTTTGGTGCCTTTTGATTTGTCATTCATTAACAAAGCACCAAATGCACTCTCACATACATTTTTTGGATATGCATGCATCTAAATTGTGTTTTAATGTAAGAAAAGACCAATACTCTAGCTCGTAGAAAATAGGTACTTTGGTCCAATTCAATTCACGTACAGGATCACGTTTTTCTTCCCACCCTCAAAACTTGGATGTTTCCCGGCGTACGTCTAGGAAATCTCGTAAGTTTAGCCAAGATGTCATCACTGGTAAATTTCCTAGGAGGTTCTCTTTCGTCGATCGGAGTATAGCATTCCCTTTTGTTCTTCCGCCATTTATTGGTCATGTTTAAGAATCTTCTGTGACCAACATAAGCGGTTTTTTCGGACACACGAATAGATAGAGTGTCTACATTACAAGTCGAACATGCCCTGAAACCTTGCCCACTCCACCCAGACAAACTACTTTGAGCGGGGATGTAACATATTGGATTTCACATACACATCAAATCACTAACATATTAGGCGTACAAGATGAGTTTTAGAGAGATAAAGTTAGAGGTTTGGAAACTTTAGTGAGAGAAAGAAAAATCTTATTATGAGCTCCAACTCTCTACCTTGGGAGGTAGAGAGTATTTATAGTCCTTACATAAAACGCCACTTGACGGGCTGTGGATCAGGCATACAGTGGGTAAAGACCCGTCCGTCCTCCACGGTGTTACATAACTAAATACTACTTAATCATACAATAACTACGACTACGAGCTTTCTAAAGATTACATATACTTGAGGTGACCGATACTTTAATACCTGGATTTACTAAATCCTAACAATCTCCCCCTAAGGGAGGTCACCTCAAACATACATTAAAATTACATAGAATACAAACAGATATTACATTGAAATTGTTCTTGGATTCTTGTTCATGTTCTTTGTTTTGTAGCTCGTAGTCTTTGATTCTTCATTTTTGCATGTTTGGATAATCTGAGTGGAGGTCTTTAACTGATCCACGTGATACTGTGTATTGAGCCAGCTTTGAGATCATCAGCCACAGTAAATCTCTGACTCATCCATTGTGGTGTTGGTATAATGTGAAGTTGTGACATTTGGACTGACATGCTCACATTCTGGATCATGATATATTCTTATCAGAGTAGCGGAAGCTTTTCGTTGATTCATGATATTGGCAGCAGCGCAGCAGAAGCATGGAGTGATACTATCAGAGTCATTGAGGCACTAATCATGATTTCTTTGGAAATGAATGTGTTGTGTGAGCATGCGGCTAGGGATTGACCGCTCCATTCTGATCAGCTGCAAGCGTAAGGTGTTCCTGCATAAAACAGTTAGCAATAAAGCGCACAAGAGTGTCTTTGATCACTTTTGTTGAATTGAGGTACACGGCCCACGGTTCCCCGTTGATCAGTACAAGTACTGCCTGTGATCAGGTATAATTCTAAAGAATTTCCTTGACAGGGTTTCGCAGCTGGTCTAGCTGTTCTCAAACCGGAACGTCTCAAAGAAGACAACACGGAGTGAGTGAACCAGCGAATTGAGATTCACCAATTGATGAAAAGAGATTTGAAAAACAATCGTGTGCTGCTCAATAGAAATTGTTTTTGCAATACAACGAAGGTTTTGATGAAAATCAATTATCAATCATAAACACCTTTATTTTGAAATATAAGTACACAGTCGATGTGCTAAAGAAAAGAGTTTTTAAGCACAACGACCGGTTTTTCAAAGGTATCCGTCAATCCATAACCTGAACCAGGATTGATTCAAAAGATTGAATCGCCCCATTGTTTCTGTTCAGTTGTCACATGGTTGATCTATTGGGTAGATCTCACATGCCACCCACCAGGAGCTTGTTTGATGTTGGCTCCAGAAGGCTTTCCATCTTCATTGTGAATATGTTTGCATATCACTCAGATGTTCTGGCAATACCACAAGGATAATGCGTAGGACTCATAAGATATAATCTCTCTTTCCACATTGTGTGAAACAGAGAGTCTTCATTGAAAGTGTCCTAAAGAGATTTATAGATGATCTTGAAGCTCTAGACTCAATTGTGCATATTTGGTTCCTATGTCGGAGACTAGGGAGAGGGTCTCCTTCTTCAATATCAACAATCTCTAAGAGAAAGTCAATAGATAATGTCGGTTCCCCGTGAGAATGAAACAAGTCCTTTTAAGAGGACTTGAGTAGCTTGGGAAGTTAGTGCAGTGTGTCACTGGGTCCATGACGTCTTGTCTTCAATACCAGTGTTACCTTAGTAACCACCAGTAGCATATGTATTGAACCCGGATTCAGCCCTAAGGTTGAATAAATGGAGGGCTATTTCTTTTCACCCTTTTTCACATTCAATTCTTTTTCATTCTTCAAACCCTTCAGTGCTTACCGAAACTTCATAACTAGAACTTTTTTGGGTTTATTCTAGTACTAGCTCAGTTTCAGTCCGCACTCTTCCCATATCTCAATTTTCTCCTTTTTTCAATATACCTAAGGACTCTACACTATCAAGTGGTTTTGTCCCTGGGTAGATCTCTCCGGTTCTGGCGGATCATTGGACCTCAGCCTAACCTTATCATCCTTATATCACCATGCATAAAGTAAAGTTGGTCGGTCTTTTGATATAGTTCTTCCGCCTTGAAACCAATTGAAAACCATTTGAAAATCAATCAAGATACTTGTGATATAAAATCAAGGTATTTTGTATCTTAATTGTTTTAATATTTTAGAAATGCTCCCCCTCAACATATGCATAAAATTCAGAAATTGTTTAGCACATGGAGGCAAGAGATCTTTGAAATCGTTAGACTAAGAATGAAAGGTCCAATCTTTTGATTAACATTTTCAAAAATGATCATCATCACTTCCCAATCAATTTGAGTAGATAAAACATTTTGAGGAAGGATGAGGTTTTCAAAAGTTTGCTCCCCCTCAATATGTGCCTCGAAGTTTGAAAGAGTTTTGCACATATTAGAGGGAACCTGCACTTAGAGACAATTCAATCACGTTTCATTAATTTAAGGTTTAAAGTAGATGCTCCCCCTCAACATGTGCATGGAAAATTTGAAATCGTTTGTCACATGCGGGGAGGAAAACTTGCTAAACACTTATGAACCCATTTATCGAATTATCAGTTTAAATCCAATTTAAATCACAAATTCTCCCCCGATCACAATTATCAAATCATTTGAGATTTGTGATCTCTGTAGATTTAAATTGATTTTGAAAGCTTTTAAGGAGAATTGTGACCTGATTATGAAAAAAGTTTTAACTGATAAGGATTGGATTTTGAGAATTTAAACTCCATTGATTAAACATGCATGATTATCTTTTGAAAACATAATAATATCCAAGGTCTTGAACCAATTGTGTAAAATATTGTAAAATAATTAGAGTAGACCTTGCTCATTTAAGTGCTAATTGTTTGAGAAGAACACTTTTTGATTTAATTGAAAAATCATTCTCCCCCTCAATCAATGACGAAAGTTGTTGATTGATGGATTGAGATTTTGAAACTTGATAAGTTCTTTTGATTTTCAAAAATAGAGTCCGAAGTGTTTTCAAAACAATTTTGTTTTCATTAGATGACAAATATTTTTCAGAATAATCATTAGAAGGAAAAATATTTGAAAGGAAACATTTGTCTTGTTAATGATAAACATTTGTTTGAATCAGAGCATGAGATTTGAAACATGAGATAAAGCATGGCTCTGTTCTTTCTTTGAAAAGCGGGTTACTACCTGAAATGACAATAAACCATTGTTTCACTTTCTCCCATTTTTTTTTTTTTTTTTTTTTAAATATGTACATTCGAACAACATCTAAAGACCCGTGTCACTCTTTGACTGACAGCAAAAAAGACCGTAGATATATATCGAATCAAGAAAGATATGACAAAAAGACAATATTTTTTGAGATTTTTCGAGTTTTTCAGATTTTTATGGATTTTATGAAAGATTTTATATTTTTCTATTTGCTTTTTGTTGGTTTTGTAATTTTGTATTTTGCTTTTTGAATAAATATATACAAAGAGATGATAGAGTCAATAACCTTTACTCCTCGTCTTCCTCCTGAAGACGTTTGAGCGTTTCTAGTTGAAGGCTTTTTAAGCCAAGTCGTGGAAGAATAAACTCAAAACGTTCTCTTGGAAGAGCTTTGGTGAAGATGTCTGCTAACTGGTATTCTGACTTCACAAAATAGAGTTCCACCACACCGTTTTCTACTTGTTTCCGGATGAAATGATGTCGAATATCAATGTGCTTTGCTCTTGAATGTTGAACATTGTTGCAAGAGAGAGCAATAGCACTTTTATTATCACAGTACAGAGGGATTTTGTTGAATTCAAAGCCATAGTCAGATAATTGGGATCTCATCCAAAGGATTTGAGCACAACAAGATGACATGACTATGTATTCAGCCTCTGTAGAGGAAATAGAAATACTCATTTGCTTCTTTGAAGACCAACTCACAAGCTTATCACCCAAAAACTGAGCACCTCCTGATGTACTTCGACGTGTATCTTGACATCCTGCATGATCAGCATCTGCATAGGTTGTTAGTGACATACCGGTGTCCTTCGGGTACCATAGTCCCATATTGATGGTTCCTTGGAGATACCGAAAGACCCGTTTAACCGCTTCAAGGTGCTTTTTAGTAGGCTTAGCCTGATATCTAGCACACATGCACACAGCGAACAAGATGTCTGGTCTACTAGCTGTGAGGTACATCAGGGATCCTATCATACTACGATATTTCGTTTGATCTACCATGATCCCTGAGTGGTCCTCATCCAGCTTGGTACGTTCAATCATGGGAGTGTCAACGGTGTCACAAGAAACAAATCCAAATTTCTTTAAAATCTCATTTGCATATTTAGATTGATTAATAAAAATGCCTCCGGGACTTTGTGAAATTTGTAATCCCAAGAAAAATGACATTTGTCCCATCATTGACATTTGAAATTTGGAACCCATTTCTTTTGAAAAACGATCACATTCATTGGGGTCAGTCGAGGCAAAGATAATATCATCAACATAAATCTGAACGTAAATTAAATGTTTCCCTGACTTTCTGGTGAACAATGTCGGATCAACTGCTCCCTTGCTGAATCCAGTAGATAGAAGAAACTTTGACAGCGTATCTGTTGGGAATTATGTGAAAGTCTGGATTATGCTGAACTTAATGCCGAAGTGTTTCTACTGAAGTGAAGTGGATTCTGCCGAAGACTTATTCTACTGAAGTTTAATAGTTATTAGTTTGTTTCTGCGGAAGTGTCTATTCCGTATTTAGTTTATTTAGTGTGGATATACATGAGCTTTATTAGGAAGTGATTGTGTATATCTTATTTAGTTTTATGATTATACGTTTCTTGGAAAACGGTTTAGCGATATTGTTTAGGGTTCCTTATCTATAAAAGGAACACATTAGAAAGGTTTATGTACCGATTGGAAAAACTCAGTTTTAGTGAATATAAAGATCCATAGAGGATCAAGAAGTTCTTAGTTATTTGTTACTTGTGTTTATATTCCGCTGATAAACATTAGTAGTAGAGATTGTCTTTTATTGTGCTTGTGATTACATAGGCATACATAACGATCCACGAGCTCAAGATCTATCAAGGTCTTTGTCTGTTTCAACAAGTGGTATCAGAGCCTCGTGAGAGTCTCTACGATACTAAGGACAAGCTTTTTCTAAACACCCATACAACCATAACAAAACATCATGCCTGGTTCAGATGCTGATACTGAACTCACCAACAACCAAAACTCCACCCATCTGCAGCAACTAAGTCTGTCTAATAGCAATGCTAAGTTTCCTTACCTTAAAAGGGAGGAATATGATCTTTGGGCTATGAAGATGCAAAACTGGATCTCCAACATTGATTGGAATCTATGGCAGGTAATTTTGAAGGGGAACAGTTTGAAGAGGACTACCACGGATGCTGCTGGTAATATGATGAATGTTCCTCCCAAAACTGCTGAAGAGTTGCTGGCAGTTCAGAGAGAAACAAAGGTCAGAACTATTCTTCTGCAAGCTATTCCTGAGGATCACTTGAGTGATTTTCACTTCATGCAAGATGCCAAAGATATCTGGTTAGCGATTAAGGCGAAGTTCGGTGGGAATGAGGAGTCCAGAAGACTGAAGAAGTCGATGCTAAGACAACAGTTTCGGGACTTTCAGATCTCTGAAGAGGAAGGAATTCACAAGGGCTATGATAAGTTTCACAAGATCTTAAGTCAGTTGAATCAGCTACAGGCTAAGCCGGATAATGATGACTGTAACTCTAAGTTTCTGAGGTCATTACCTCCTTCCTGGCTACATGTAAGCATAGCTTTAAAAGCTAAAGGTGGTTTGGACATGATGACCTTTGATGAGCTGTATAACAAACTTAAAGCTCTTGAACATGATGTAAGAAGCCCCTTTCGATCATCTTCTACTGCTAGTCATACTGCATTTGTTGGAGCCTCTACTCCAAAGTCAAGCTATGGTCCAAGCCCATATTCATCATCATCTAATGCTGCCCCTTCATCAAGCTCTCTTCCTAGATCCAGTGGAATTATGGAAGATGTTCTTGGATCTTTCTTTGCTGATTATGATCCTCAGCAGGAACTGGCTTATGAGGATTTTGATCAAGTGGACCCACTTGAGTTTGAAGAGATGAAGCTGAGGTGGCAAGTGGCCATGCTTTCCATGGATATCAAGACCTTTGAGCGCAAAGCTGGCAGACGGTTTGGATTCAAAGGACGCGATCCAGCAAGGTTTGATAAAAGGAAGGTTAAATGCTTCACATGCCAACAGATAGGTCACTTTTCTAGAGAATGCAAAGACAGGAAAGCTGGTGATGAAGTACGATACTCTACTTATCAGCAGTATCAGAAGGATGCAGGAACTTCAAAGGGATCAACTGCGTTGGTCACTCTTGATAGCAATGTGGACTGGAAGCTACATGAGGAATCTGATAATGATGGTTCTGATAATGTTGGGTTGATTGCAGGCTGTACTTCAGAGGATAGGCATGATCAGATTGCCTTGATGGGCATCTCTCAGGTACAAAACTGTTTGTTTGGTTGTAGTGAGCGTTATAATGAACTCAAACAAGCTTATGATATTATGGAACCAAAATATAATGAATGCTATGTGGAAGTAGAAGCTTATAAACAGGCTTTAAAAACACTAGAAAAACAAAAGGTTTGGTTACAAAAGAATGAAATAGCTTATGGTGAGAAAATAGGTGTTTTAGAAAGAGATCTCGAATGTGCTACAAATGAATTAAAATGGTCTGAGAAGTTAAGAGCAGATGTAGAGTCAGAAAATCTAGAGCTTAAGGAGAAACTTAAGGAGGAAATTGCTAGGAATAATGAGTGGATGATGAATGGTAATAAGTTGGCGAGTCTCATTTATAGCAGTCAAGCTCCCAATTCTACAGTGGCTTTAGGTTTTAAGAAATATGTAGGCCTAGAAGCTAGGGATGACACACGTAGATCTACACCAGCAGGCCTAGCTAATTTTGTGAAAGAAGGTGACCTACATGCTGTTCGTGGACCAATTAGAGGTGAGCACATGCCCATTGACCTTTCCACTATTAATGACTTTGATGGATCACACCATCTGTATGGCAAAAAGTCAAAAGACTTGCCAGACCCTAATACTTCTACTAATGACTTTGTCTCTTGTGTTAACAGTGACAAGTCCTCCAAGCAAGGGTCTACAGAGTGTGATTCAAATGACAAGTCTGACCTTCCCAAGTCTGACCTTCCCAAGTCTTCACCCCTGCCAGCACCCAAGACTACCAATAAGCATGACAGAGTTGCTGCCAAGGAATGCCCTTCCAAGACAGTTGCCTCTGAAGACTTGCTTTTTAATTCTTTGCATAATAATACTGTTAAAAACAATTCTTTTCATGGTTTTGGTTTGAATACTTCTGCTTGTAAGAATACTTCTTTTGGTTTGAATAAATCTTCTCTTCAGAAGAAATGTTTTGTGTGTGGAAGTAAATCTCATTTAATTAAGGATTGTGATTATCATGAGCAAAGAATGAGTAGGTGTGGTGATTCTAGGAAATCTAGACCAATGTGGACCAATGTTAATGATATACCACCTTATGTTCCACAAGCTGCTAATTATAATACTTCTTTTCCTTGGAGAAGATCATTTGGAAAACCATATGTTCAACCAACAAGTGAATATTTTAAAAATGGTTTTTGGCCTAGATATGTAAACCCTATGACTGATGGGAGAGGGTACTGGGATACTGCTGCCAAGACCTCAGCAGGTTGTTCTTGGAATAAACAGAGACCTAAGTTTCATTGGAAACCCAAGAACAATAGTGGATCTTATACTTCTACATGGCACAACTCATATGATCCACAAGGCAGGTTCAAGTCAGCAATGACTTGAGCCTCCATAGTGTACTAATTCTTTGTATATTTTTGTTGTTGTAGGATCATCCCCTTAAGCATAAAGATGTTGGAATTGTTGACAGTGGTTGTTCTAGAAGTATGTCAGGAAACAGGGACATGATGCATAACTTTATACCTATTGATGGTGGAGGCAATGTAACCTTTGGAGGAAGTGATGGACGAATTATAGGAAAAGGGACCATCAAAACACCTCAGCTGGACTTTGAGAATGTTTACTATGTTAAGGAACTTCAACACTTCAATTTGTTTTCAGTCTCACAAATATGTGACACTAAGAACAAAGTACTCTTCACAGAGGATGAATGTCTTGTGCTGTCTAAAGACTTCAAACTCCCAGAAGAAACTTCAATACTACTGAAGGTTCCTCGCAGTCACAATCTGTATACATTCAACTTAACTAATGTCAAGCCAGCAGGTGACTTAACATGTTTGGTGGCTAAAGCATCTGTGGATGAGTCCACCAAATGGCACAGAAGGATGGCCCATGTCAATTTCAAGACCATCAACCAGCTCTCTAAGCTGGGTCTTGTTCAAGGTCTTCCTGCCAAAGTATTCACCAATGATCATAACTGTGTTGCATGCAACAAAGGAAAGCAGCACAGAGCCTCTTACAAAGGTGTTCCTGTTACAGCAGTAACCATTATTTCTGAACCTCTTCAGCTGCTTCATATGGATCTGTTTGGTCCAACTAAAGTGAGAAGCATTGATCATAAATATTTTTGTCTGGTGATCACTGATGGCTTTAGCAAATTTTGTTGGGTATTCTTTCTAAGGACCAAAGATGAAACTTCTAAAATATTGAAAGACTTCATTACCCTTATTGAGAATCAGTTGAACAAAAAGGTGAAAGGAATTAGGTGTGATAATGGTACAGAGTTCAAAAATGCCATTCTAATAGAACTCTGCAGGTTAAAGGGAATAAAAAGGGACTATAGCACTCCAAGAACCCCTCAACAAAATGGGGTGGCAGAAAGAAAAAATAGAACCTTAATAGAGGCTGCAAGATCAATGCTAGCAGACTCTAAACTTCCTACCATGTTTTGGACTGAGGCTGTTGGTACAGCTTGTTATGTACTCAATAGAGTGTCCATTACTAGACCACATCTTAAAACACCATATGAACTTCTCTTTGGAAAAGTTCCTGTTATTCATTACCTTAAACCGTTTGGCTGTCAGGTGACAATCTTGAATACCAGTGATCCTTTGGGCAAATTTGATGAGAAAGCTGATGATGGCTACATTGTGGGGTATTCTGCTCATAGTAAGGCATACAGAGTTTACAATGTATCTGCAAAGAAGATTGAGGAGACATTGAATCTGAGGTATCTTGAAGACAAGCCTAATGTTCAAGGCCAGGGTCATGTTTGGTCATTTGATCTTGACTACTTGACTGATTACTTGGGTTATGCTAGACATAAGGCTGATCAAAATGCAGATTCTGAAGCATCTCCAACTCCTAATACAGACACTTTGGATGCTCATTCTGACAGTGGGTCTGATGATGAACAACCCATTGTAGTGCCTTCCTTCTCTCCTAACAATTTTGTAGGTGACACTTCTAAAGATTATACTGATGTGGGTGAAGATGAATTCTATTATGCTGAGGACCTTGCCAGACTGAAGAAACAAGAGTATGCAGCCAATTTAGATGCTGAGAGGAATGTTGAAGAAGGATCAAATGAAGCAATCAGCAGAAACTTCAATTCTGCTGAAGGTAGTTCTGTTTCTCCTCACCTCTCCAATTCGGCTGAAAGACATGGTGACACTACTCCTAGTTCTACTAAAGTGTCAACAGATCTTGGTGAACCTTATACAAGGTTTCCAAAACCTTCAAATCTTGGTCATCATCAACCTAAAGCAGGCATCTTCAACACACCTTCCTATGATACTGACTTTGAACCTACTGTGACTAATCTTGATTCTTCCATTGATGTCAACACCACCACAACTACAAGGATCAACAATGTTCATCCACAATCTAATATTATTGGTGATCCTCATGCACCTGTTAGAACAAGAGGTACTGTGGCGCGTTCTAAATATGGACAGGTGGCTTTTGTCTCTTATGTCTCAAATCAGCAGAGAGACAATCACACAGACTATCAACATTGTCTGTTTGCTTGTTTTCTTTCACAAGTGGAACCAACCAGTGTTACTCAGGCTCTTGAAGATTCAAGTTGGCTTGAAGCAATGCAGGATGAGATGCAACAATTTCAAAATCAGCAGGTTTGGATATTGGTACCACTACCTGATGGTAAGTATGCTATTGGGACAAAATGGATTCTGAAGAATAAGAGAGATGCTCGGGGTGTTGTCATAAAGAACAAAGCCAGATTAGTTGCACAGGGTTATAGACAAGAGGAGGGGATCGATTATGATGAAGTATTTGCACCAGTGGCAAGAGTTGAGGCTATACGGATTTTCTTAGCTTATGCATCCTATATGGGCTTTATGGTCTATCAAATGGATGTTAAAGGAGCCTTCTTGTATGGTGAAATTGAAGAGGAGGTGTATGTCACTCAACCTAAAGGATTTGAAGATCCAGATCATCCGAATCATGTTTATAAGGTGGTCAAAGCTCTCTATGGACTACATCAGGCACCCAGAGCCTGGTATGCTAGGCTTTCTATATTTCTGCTGAAGCATGGTTACAGAAGAGGTGCAATTGATAAGACTCTTTTCCTAAAGAAGAATTCCACTGACATTATTCTTGTGCAAGTCTATGTGGATGACATTATCTTTGGATCCACAAAGGAAGCTTGGTGCAGGGAGTTTGAGGAGCTTATGAAGGGAGAGTTTCAGATGAGTGCAATGGGAGAGATGACTTTCTTTTTGGGTCTTCAAGTTCAGCAGAAACCTGATGGTATCTTTATAAGTCAGTACAAATATGTGAGGGACATCTTGAAGAAGTTTGGTATGGAGGGTGTAAGGACTGCTACTACACCTTATGAAGCTCCAAAGTCAAAGACCAACAATGAAGCTGATCCACCTGTGAATGTTCATTTGTACAGGTCTATGATTGGGTCTTTGATGTATTTAACAGCTTCCAGGCCTGATATACTTTTGCTGTGAGTGTTTGTTCGCGACATCAAGTTACTCCACTGACTTCCCATCTCAATGCTGTTAAGAAGATCTTTAAGTACCTTAAAGGCCAACCTTTTCTAGGTCTTTGGTACCCAAAAGAGTCTCCTTTTAAGTTGGAAGCTTATAGTGATAGTGACTATGCTGGTGCTAATCTGGATAGGAGGTCCACCACTGGAGGTTGCCAATTCCTTGGAAAGAGATTGATTTCTTGGCAATGCAAGAAACAAACTATTGTGGCTACCTCATCTACTGAAGCAGAGTATGTGGCTGCTGCTAATTGCTGTGGACAGGTTCTTTGGATTCAAAATTAGTTGTTGGATTATGGGTATAATTTCATGAACACAACAATTTTTATTGATAATCAAAGTACCATATGCATTGTTAAAAATCCAGTTTTTCACAGTCGAACAAAACATATTGAAATCAGGCACCACTTTATAAGAGATGCATATGATAAAAATTTGATAAATGTGGTCAAAATTCATACTGATGATAATGTGGCAGATCTGTTAACAAAGGCGTTTGAAGGACCAAGGTTTCAACACCTTGTGGTCCATATTGGCATGCTTAACCCTTAACTGCAAAGTTTAAGGGGAGGCATAGGCCTCAGGGGAGGCATATGCCTCAGGGGAGGATTTGTGTATAACTTTGCATTTTGCTATGTAATTTTGTATATTTGGTTGATTTTAACTAACTCTAACCTGCTAATGTAATTTTAGTGTGTTCCTTTGTTGGTTTGTGTATGTTTCTGTGTTTGTGTTGCAGAATGGTTGTCCCTGATTTGTTGAGTTATGGTTAAGAAAGCTTAAGCTGGTTTCCACTGAATTCATTGTGCTGAAGTGTGTTTTGTTTCCTCTGAAGTTGAAGTACTGAAGTTATATGATTCAATCAAAAGAAGTACAGAAGCAAATAGATCATTCATTCATTCAAGAAACAGTTTACAGCTTACAGATTACAGAGTACTGGCAACATCAAAAGCATCTACATGATCTAATAGTCCTAATCTATTACATATCATCTATTCCAACATCTAAAGATGAGCACGATGAGTATGACTGCTCACATCTTTTACACTAATAGCTGTTGGATATGCACGATCGCTCACATCTTTTGGCACTAAATGCTGGCTATGCCTTTGTGAAAGCATAACCAACTCTAACAGATGCTAAGGATCAAAATGGAGAGGATGGATTGATGAAAACGAAGAAGCTGAAGTTGATTGTGGTAGAGAGATGAGAAGGAAAGATTTTCATTTGCGCATCATCTACTCTTTCAATCATACATCAACTTACATCATTTTCCTTTTTCCGTTCCTCAATACGATATGTGATGATGCACCAAAACATGATGCAGAGAGACCAAGCACCACCTTTCTTCCCATAGGGAGTGGTGGATTTTTGGCCCGTGGCCTTCGTTGAGGCCTAGGTGCTGAGGGTTGGGAGTAAGATGTTCCCTCATTATAGGATTCATCAGAATCTTCAGCAGATACACTTGGTTTCTCAACACTTTCATCTTCTGATGAGGAGAGAAAGGGTGACTTCTTTGGTAGTGGATATGGTTTTGGAAAATAGTGAAACCATGAATTGGTATCTTCACTAGATGATGAGGATGATGATGAGGATGTTGTTGTGAGATCTATGATCTCAGGTTTGGTACTCATGGTGATTCTGGTTAATTTTGAAGGATTGAAGGAATTAGGGTTTGAAATATTATTTGGGGATTTTTGATGAAAAAGTCTATGTGCATTGGGATTGTTTTATAGCCGGGTTCAAGTGGTAAGAGAATTAATGCGTGTGGGTGAAACAGTTAAAAGATATTTACTGAAGCTTCGAGAGTAAGTCTTCTGTTTCTACTGAGTATTCTACTTCAGCAGAATGGTTTCTGTTTCTACCGAAGTTATAAGTGAATCCAAGTAAAAGTAGAAGTCCACGTCATCCTTGGTCAACTTTGACCAAAGTTGGGAAATTTCTATTTATTCGTTACGACATATTTTCGCTCCACATTAAGTGATTCGCTTATTATTATCATTAAAAACACTTCCTTTTGTGCAAAATCCTAACCCTAATCTTAAAAAAAACTCTCATGGCGCTTCAATTTAAACATGATCATAATAAGGTTGCTTTTCTTGGATCTGCTCGAGGAGATGAACTTTATAGGCCGATGATCTCTTTCTTACTAAGATCAAAGATTGTATATGCATTGACGCATTCTCCAAATGCTATATATGAAACTTTGATTACTCAATTTTGGGCGTCGGCAGAAAAGAGAGGTGATACTGAGATAGTTGCAAGTGTTGATGGACAAGTGTATGTGGTGACAGAGGAACTGATCAGAAGACAACTTCGCTTGGATGATGAGAATGGTGTTTATCATTCTGATTCTACGATGGTACTTGAAGGACTTAGAGCAATTGGATATCAAAGTTCGAGGACAGATATGTGGTTGAAAAACAAGCTTTGTCCTATGTGGAGGTTCTTGGTTCATACATTGCTACAGTGTTTGAGCAATAATTCTGGAGGATGGGATCAGTTTTCAACACAAATGGGATGTGGTATTGTTTGCTTATCTAAGGGTTTGACTTATAATTTCTCTAAGTATATCTTTGATAATATGGTAGAAAACATAACTAGGAAAAAGGGTAAGTTTTTGATGTACCCTAGGTTCTTACAGATGATATTGAATGTTTCTACACAAACCCAGGCTTTTCATCCCATAAGTGTTCTGACTCCTAAGTTATTTGCTACAATGAGGACCAAATTTGAAGGGACACATTTTCCTTTGTTAGCTGCCATGTTACCTCAGGAGAATGAGACTGATAATGAGCTTAATGTAGTTTTACCTTCTTCCAATCCTACTGATGGAAATCTTTCAGTAGATGGTGATGAGGGTCCTTCTGTTGTTGCTGAAGCATCTATACCTTCACCAAGACCATGTTCTAGTCCAGCATTTATCCAAGTTCCTATTGAAGAAGTTCAGGATCAAATTGATGAAGTTCAGGTTGATACTGACAGATTGCCTACACCAAGTCCTGTTAGGACTCAATTTGGTGAAGGATGTTCTAATGTTGATCAGGTTGATGTTGCTCCTGAACAGGTTAATGAAGTTCCAATTTCACCTGAGCAATCAGATGATGCTTCTGAGGATCCTATTTCATTTACCTCATTATATGATCTGGTGAACAAGCTTACAGGTGAGGTGACTGGTCTTAAGAAAGAACTTACAGAAACCAAGTCTGTTCTTGGTCAGAAGATTGTGGAATTGGAGACTAAAGTTGAACACTTGGAAGAATTGCTGAGTCAGAAGGGTAAAAAGAGATGTTTGGTTTCTTCTGAGGAGGAGGATGAAGAGAATCTTAATGAATCTCTTGATATATTGGCTGATGTGGCACTTACATCTAATGTTTCTTCTTCTATTGCTAAATCTTCACGAAGAAAGGAGTCTAGCAAGGAGCCTATTCTATATACTAGCAAAAGACGAAGACATTCTTTGGATAAGGTATCTACTGACACATCAAAGGAGCTAAATATGGAGAATGCATCTACTGATGGTTTAGTGAAAGAGGTTACTACTGATGGTCAAATTTCATCTATACCAGAATATTCAAATGTTTTACCTTCAGTCGATGATGAAGAGGTTTTTCTTGCTGGGAGAATGTATAAGTTGAATGCTTCTCCTGAAGTTTTCTCTACACCTGTTGAGGAATTGTCTCAACCTATTTCCTCTGATGTGGGTTTGATTGTTTCTTCTGAAGCTCACATTGGTTCTACTGAAATTGGTTCTGCTGAGACATCTTCTGTGAAAGGACAGGACCCTGTGATTGATGATCTGCTGAAGTCAGGTAAAGTGACTAAAGAACAATATCAAGCTCAGGCTGGATTGTTTGCTGATTATGAGAATATTCAGAAGAGTTGTGTTGTGGCTAAATTTCTTCAAGATCAGTATGCTTCTGATTTGTCTCCTGAAAGGAAATTAGAGCTTGATGCATTCTTTCCTATGATTACTGATGATCAATGGGATGGTTATATTTCTCAAGGTGCTTCTGATCCTGATCTAGCAAAACTTATCTTAGGAGAATCTTTTAATGATGATGATTTTGTGGATAAAATGGTGGCACTTGGTAATCAAAGGAAGAAGGAATCTGCTGCACAGAGAAGAGCTCTTATTGATCAGAGAAATAAAGCCAAAAGAGAAAAACCTATGACTGTTGCTCAGAAGAGGAATTATATGAGGAGAGTTGTGAAAAATGCTGCTATGTATAATTCTGGTATGACAATGAAGCAAATCATGACTTTATCTGATGATGCTTTGATTAGACAGTATCATATGGTTATGAAATTCTCTTCTTCTGGTTCTACTTCTTCTTCTAAATTGGCAAATAGTGCTTCAATGTCTGATGTTCCTACAGCCAAGAGACAGAGATCAGTTGAAATTGTGGATAATTTTGATGATGTTTTGCCTTCGGTGGTAACTCCAGTTGTTCCTTCTGATACAACTTCTGATGATACTCCTTCTTCTGATATGGGTGTTTCTGCTGAATCTTCTTTGGTTTCTTCTGAAATGTTGTCAAGTGTGGAGTTAAGTGATTCTCTGATTCAGGAAACTGATCTACAACTTGATGCTGATAACATTGCTGATATGGGAAAGCAGAGTTTGGTTACAAGAAGTTCGGATAGATTGGCTAAGAAACATGCTTCAAGGAATACTACTTTAGATCTTAAGGCTGATGAATCTACATTTATTGAGGTTGGATCTGTTGAAGCTTTTCCTGAAGGTACTCATGTGGTTTTGGTGAATTGGACAGCTGGAAAGCTTAACACTGTTTATAGACTGGATAATACTGTTCTTGAGTTCAACTTCTTGAAGGATATTCTTCATTTGGTGAATAGACATGATTTGAAGATGCTGTATGAACATGTCATTCAGTATTATAAGTTTCATTCAGCAACTGGTTCTGGTTTATATTTGTTGGGTGATCTTCATGTTATGTTTGATTCTGATTCTCCACATGGTAAAGGGTATTCTATTTGGAAGAAATCTCATAAATGGGAGATTGAGAGTTGGAGATTTTATCCTCTGCCTTGTGTTCAGGTAGTTCAGACTACATGTGGGATGATTTTGTGTATGCTATCAGATAGGCTTTATCCTTTATCTGATACTTTTATGGAAAGATTGCTGAGACACAAGTTGGAAGTGCCTCCTAATCCGGTTGGCAATGATGACCTTCATGCTACTCAATGTGTTGGTTTGATTAAGAATCAACTTCTATCACATAAAGGTTCATCTTGATTGTAATACTTTGTAATATTTGTTTTCTTTCTTTTCTTAGTTAAAAAAAAAAAAAAAAAAAAAAAAAAAAAAAAAAAAAATGCTTTTGGTTTTATCTAACTTTTCTTGCAGGTTTGTTGTATATTTTTTTGGTTATTGACTCACCTGATATACTTTGGGTATGTCAAAGAGTTAGCTAGTCCAAAGGTTACAGCTTTGGTAAAGACACATCAAATCTGTTGATAGCTGTAATGATTTGCTAAAAATCATAGGGTATGCAACCACCTATGCTTTATTGCTGAGTGTTGTATGGTTTTCAATTCACCATGGTTTATTCCTATTTGGAATCCAAGAATTGGCTAGCCCACTTGTATATGGCTTGTGGTAAAGGCAGTGGCATTCCATATTTGGTTCTCACTTCACCAATTCTAAGAATTGACTAGTCCTGAGCAAACGGCTACAGGTAAAGACATTTCAAATCCGTTTATATGGTTGCTGGTTTGCCCATAAATCAGATGGTTATCAGTGTACCATAGTTTACAAACTGAAACATATGGCTACTCCAGTAGTGATGGCTATTGGTAAAGAGACATCAAATCCATTTATTTTCAATGATTCACCTCTCACAGGAGTTAACACACCTGGATGTGATGAGAATAGTATGAAACTAATCTGTTTTGATGTACCTTTTGTCATTTGTTGCTGCAAAGATATGGAGTTTCAGAGTTTCTTAATCATAGAGATGTTCGTTGGATTCTTTGCTATTGTTGTTGTTCGTGTCCAATCCTCTGGTGCTGTAAGATCTATCAAGAAACTGGAACTTAACAAGTCAAATTCCAGTTTAGGGGAGGATTGTTGGGAATTATGTGAAAGTCTGGATTATGCTGAACTTAATGCCGAAGTGTTTCTACTGAAGTGAAGTGGATTCTGCCGAAGACTTATTCTACTAAAGTTTAATAGTTATTAGTTTGTTTCTGCGGAAGTGTCTATTCCGTATTTAGTTTATTTAGTGTGGATATACATGAGCTTTATTAGGAAGTGATTGTGTATATCTTATTTAGTTTTATGATTATACGTTTCTTGGAAAACGGTTTAGCGATATTGTTTAGGGTTCCTTATCTATAAAAGGAACACATTAGAAAGGTTTATGTACCGATTGGAAAAACTCAGTTTTAGTGAATATAAAGATCCATAGAGGATCAAGAAGTTCTTAGTTATTTGTTACTTGTGTTTATATTCCGCTGATAAACATTAGTAGTAGAGATTGTCTTTTATTGTGCTTGTGATTACATAGGCATACATAACGATCCACGAGCTCAAGATCTATCAAGGTCTTTGTCTGTTTCAACAAGCGTATCATACCATGCTCTAGGAGCTTGCTTCAAACCATAAAGGGCCTTTTTCAAGCGATAGACATGAGTAGGATGCTCTGGATTCACAAAACCCTCTGGCTGGCTGATGTAAACCACCTCCTTCAAATCACCATTAAGAAAGGCAGTTTTCACATCCATCTGATATACGACCATGTTCTTACTAGCCGCATTAGCCAAGAATATTCTGATAGCTTCGATACGAGCAACAGGAGCAAAAGATTCCTCAAAGTCAATACCTTCTTCTTGACGATATCCTTTAGCCACTAACCTAGCCTTATTTTTCAGCACATCACCATGCTTATCAAGCTTCACTTTGAAGATCCACTATAGAGCAATGATCATAGCATAGTCTGGAGCAGGTACTAATTCCCATACATCTAATCGATCAAACTCATGAATTTCTTCTTGCATATCATTGAACCAGCTGTCTTCATTCATAGCAGTTTTAACGTCTTTAGGTTCGATCTTACAGAGTACGGAGTTGAAGAAGCACCATAAGGCATCAGTAGCAAGTTTTTTACGAGTGGATACTGTACGAGAAAGGTTTCCAATGATGTTGTCCAATGGGTGATCATGTGTCCATTTTCTAAGGTGTTCATGTGGTTGTTGTTGTGGAACTGAAGTAGCAGAGTCGATGTCTCCTGATGAAGATGGTTCTGATGATGATTCAGGAGAAAATATGTTTTCAAATGGAGCATCTTCAGGAGTAGCAAAGGGATTAACTTCATCATTGATGCCATAAACAATTCCATGATGTACATTCGATGATTGATGATTTGTTGATGAGATAGAGTGATCAGCAGCAGGCGCCTCTTGACTTAATGATATTGAGACTGAAGGGTTGACTTCATTCACAGGGATATGAGCAGCCTCTATTGATGGAATTGACATTTCATCAGCATTTGGTTCATAGTGTTCATCAAACATTGGATCAAACAATTTCTTTAAATCATCTTCTGATGGAGGTACATAAGGAGTTGCTGGAGAGGGATTAGAAATAAGAGTAGAACTGATAGGACTACTTGATGAAAATTGAGTTACGGGTCCAGAACTGGTTTGTCCTGGAGCCATTTGACCGGTCAGCTCATCGAACGTAACGTGAATTGTTTCCATGATATTTCGGGTTCTCTTGTTGTAGATTTTGTAACCCTTCTTGTTTGGTGCATAACCAACAAAAACTCCAATATCTGCCTTTGCTCTTAATTTTCCTAAGTCTTGACCGTAATTTTTTGGATAGCATAGGGCACCAAACACACGAAGGTAGGAGAGATCAGGTTTTCGTTTATGAACAAGTTCATATGGAGTTTTTCCATGAGAGGTGTGTATAAGAGAACGATTTTGGGTGTAGCAAGCAGTGGCAATGGCTTCAGCCCATAGAAACATTGGAACCTTTGAATAAATTTGCATTGTTCTTGCGGCTTCCACAAGAGTTCGATTTCGTCTTTCAACTACACCGTTCTGTTGAGGAGTTCGTCGAACACTTCTTTGATGACTGATTCCAACACTTTCATAAAACTGAATTAAGTCTTTGTTAACAAACTCTGTACCATTGTCTGTTCGAACAATTCTGACTGTATTGTTGAGTCGAACCTGAAGCTGTTTGATTAGTTTGATGATGACATCTGGAGTTTCATCCTTTGTCCTCAAAAACTTTACCCAAGTAAATCGAGAGTAGTCATCAACAACTACTAGAATGTATTTCTTCCCATTTATCGTTTGCACTCTCATTGGTCTGCACAGATCCATATGAAGGGTATGAAGAACTTCCATTACTGAATTTGTGGGTTTTGGTTTGTGGGCATATTTCGTGCTTTTACCCAATTGGCAAGCTGAACAAAGATGATCTTTTTCATATTTTAATCTGGGTAAGCCTCTGACAAGATCCTTTCTGGAAAGGTTATTAATGGTGCCGAAGTTCAAGTGATTGAGACGACGATGCCATAACCATGACTTTGTTTTAGAAGCCTTTGACAGCAAGCAGATTGGAGAAGACTTCATCATGTCTTCGATAGAGATGGTGTATAGGTTAGAACCACGAGTACCTCTTAATAATTCCACACCATCAAGTTCTCTAACGAAGCAAGTATGTTTTCTAAAGGCCACCTCTAGATCGGAATCACAGAATTGACTAACAGAGAACAAATTATGACCAAGACCTTCCACATAATATACCCTGGAGATTACACTTTTTCCGACTACATAATCACCATAACCCATAATTGCTCCAAAATGGTCGTTCCCGAATCTAACAGTACCGATAAATTTACTCACGAAGTTCATGAACCGTGACCGGTCTCCAGTCATATGCTTGGAACAGCCTGAGTTCAGGCACCACAGAACGATTTGAACGATCTGCAGTTGAACATAGACAAGAATGGATAACTGGATAATTGGGATCCCCATGAAAGAATGGGTTCCATTTGGTTAGTAACAGTGATTGGAACACCCACATCAGAAATAGAAACACCCATATTAGAAATAGAAGCAATGGAATCATCAGAAATAGATGTAGTGCTAGTATCCGTATTTGACCTATTCAAAGTATGTTCACTTCTTAAGGGAATAGTTCTACCAGTAGGCATCCATTTTCTAGTGGGCATTGTCTGATTAACCTTATGGCCAAAAGGTATCCATTGATAACCTATCTTACTAAATGTTCTTCCTGTGGGTTTCCACTGTTTTCTAACTTTCTTTCGCTCTTGCCTTTTAGCCTTCTTAGCTTGATTTTTAACATTAACAGTTTTAACTGGGCATTTGACAGCATTAGACAAATCATTCATACCTCATTCAAGATTAGTAACAGAAACCACGCAATCATCATTACATGTTTTGCCAAAAGTAGTAGAATTCGCATTAATTACAGTATGCTTAGAGCTAACACTAGAATCAACACGATTCGTTTTATTCAAATTCTCCCTACGGTGATCTTCTACTTTCTTCCAATGCACATTCTTAGCTTGCGAGGTCCTATCATTTCTTGTATTGCCTTGAGACTTTGACCTGCTCGCTTTAATGTTACTGATTACTCCTGTAGAGGGAATGGGAACATTAGTTGGTTTTGCTACTTTTTGCCTTTCCTGTTTTGATGAGCTGGGATGTGAATTATTTGAAGGCACACTGAGGTTCACTTTCTTAATACTGGAGGTGCTGGGATCTGAGCTACTTGAAGGCATACTAAAGTTTACATTCATAACATTGGGCATTGAATGACTTGCATACTTGGCACTAGGCATAGAACAGGGTATCAAGGGATTGACTTGCTCACATAGGGATTTAAGGCATATTGTAATTAAGCATTCTAGAAGTTCTTGAGATCGTTTTGCATATAAGCATGCATGGCCAATTGCATTATCAAGTGGTTTCTCTAACTTATCCTCTTCTACAATCTCACGGAGACATTTTAGGCTGTCCTTAAGGTATGAGAAATATGTTTGAATAGCAAGTTTGTTATTCCTAAGATGAGGAGGAACATATTTCACAAAAAAAGCATATTTATTACATCCATGCACCTTTGAAGCACCATTCTCCCCATTGGTCATTGGCATTTTCCCTTTTACCTGACTCTTCGATTTCTCAATTTCCTTTTGCTACGAAGTTATTTGTTCATTATTTTTGTTACGAGTGACTTTTATTGACTCAAATAACTCATTGAAATGACGTTTAACCTTTTCATTTTCTTCTTGAAAACTCTCATTTTCCTTTTGTAAAGCATTAACCATGTTTTGAAGATGAAAGTTTTGAGAATTCCGAGAATCTAAAGGAGGAGGCATTTGGGAGCCAGTCACATTGTTCATTTCACCCTTTGATTGAGAAATTTGAGCTTTCAACTTTCTGATCGTGTTACAATGAGCTCGAACATGTTCATCACGTTTGCTAATTTCAAAAACTGCATCAAATTAAGGAACATCCAAGGATGTCTTGATATTTGAGGTTTTAACATTTTCTTTCAGATGTTGATATTTTAATTACAAAGCAAGATTCTCAACTTCCAATTTAGAAAACTGTTTTACCAGGTTATCATGATCATTCTGTTCAACCTTATCATGCAGTTTAGAGTTAGTTTTTTCAAACTCAATGACACGATCATGGGAGACTTTCATAGCAACAGATAATTCATGAAATTGAGAAGCATTAATGGAACAATTTGTAGCAGTATAAAACACATCTTGAGCAATACATTCAGAAATAAGATTCTCATTCAAGGTATGCAAGTTCTTCCTCTCAATCTCATTATATTTTAGTTCTCGCTCATAGTCACTAACCTCAACAATCATCGCATCAAATTCCTTTTCCATTTCTTTAATATCTAAGTCCATCCCCTTTTTAAGACTCTCAAATTGACCTTTTAATTGTTTAAAGAAAGGCATGACCTCAGTTAAATAGCATTCTTTAGTTTGCTCAAAACCCCTTTCCCCTTCAGTTATCCCAGTGGGTGTGATCCTTTTCTTACAAGTTTTCTCAAAATCAACAAATAATTGAAAAATAACATATTGACTGATTAAGGTCTTGCTTTTAGTAGCAATAGTTCTAGGAACTAGATGCATTGGTGTATTTGGAGGATACACAGTCGCTGAAGGCATTTTCCTAAGGGGAGGGTTTGTAACAACAAGATTCTCTGCTTTTTGCTTATCTAAATCCTTTTTCCAGAACACTTGTTCGGGCGTTAACAACGTTTGAGGCTTAAACTTGTTCAAGGAAATCCAGTTTTCCTTCTTGTAATCATGGGGTTTGATCGTTATGTTATTCTTTTTACATTCAAGATCTTCTAGCTTCTTATTCATTTTCACCCTAGATGCATCATCTACTTTTCTATCTTCCTCAGTGCACTCAACGCAACTAGGTTTCTGTCTAGGTTTAAGAATCTCATTTCCATCATAGATCACCTTATTAGCAGCTCTAGCCTTTTTAATGACCTCTGGATTTAGTTCCTCAACAAGGGGAATGATATGCTTATCGCTTAAAACTCTATGCTTAGTGATCAAGTGAGCAGTCTGAATGGTATTCCCTTGTACGTACAACTTATTTTCTAGCTTGTTTTTCAAAGTTTTTAGATTGGAAAAATCATTCAAAAGTTTTGATTCCTTAGCATTGAATTCTTGCTTAAGCATTTTAACATTTTCTTGAAGTTCCTGTTTTTGCTTAGCAGTTTTAGAAAGCTTTTCTTGTAAGGATTTTAACTCTTGTTTTAAGACTTCTTCTCTAAAGTTACTTTTTCTAATAACTGTACGCATTTGGTCATCCATCTCCTGCTCATGGGTGGTTAATTCAAACTTGGCTCGTTGTTCATAAATAGCAACACGTTCTTTATAGGCATTAAGTTCAGAGATAACAGAATCATCAGGGGCACATGCAGTGTATTCGTCAAAAGCATAGTCATCATTGACTGCATAAGATACATCACTTGGTACAATCTCACTTTCACTTTGTTTCACATATTGATCATATGGGACAACATTGATATTGCCCATATTTTCAATATCTGACTCAAAAGTTTCAGTTGATTGTACTTTGTTATGTATCTTTTGCTCATCAACATCATCATATAGCTTTAATACCTCTGAGATGATTGATTCTTTGGATGGACTAGCTTGCTGTGGTGAGGGGACCTTTGGAGAGACCATTGGAGAAATGCTAGCCATGAAAATTGTTTGTGCAGTAGGTTCATCATCGATGTCAGAGTCGTATGCATCACAGTCTGCAACTTGAAAGGCATTCTGATGATTATGACATATCTCCTGAATTGGCTGCTCATCCACGTCTGCATCATATGTCTTAGCATTTCCCTCAGCAAGAAACAACAACTCCTCTTCATCCAAAGTTGCACCATTATCCTGAGCTTGCACAAGCAACATCTTATCCCTGAAGTACTCTGCATTCTGAGGGCGTTTTGGCGATGTCCATTTCCTTGCAATATGTCCCTCACCACCACAGTTGTAACACTTGATCGGCTTTGCTTGTCCTTGATTTCCATTCCTTCCCCTATTCTGATTACCACATATCCTCTACCAACTCCACCTCTTCCTTGTTCATACTGCCTTTCTTGAATTGGTTGTACCATAACCTTCCCATCTCTAACAGTGGCTTGATTGTGTGGATTGGATGTTGTTCTGAGGTTGTTGTTGGTGTGTGGGAGAGAGTTCATGTTTTGACTAATCATGAGAGCCAGTTGATTAATGAAGTTTCCCATGCGTGCATCAGCATCAGCTTGTTTGAACATTGGATCGGGAATGAGTTTGTGATTACCATTACCCATGGGTATAACTTGAGAAGCTTTGGTGGTAATTCCAATATTGGTGTAAAATGCTGTTGAATCATTTGATGAACTTGTTTCTCCCTGGTTGGTTTTGAACTGATCAAGAATCCTTTTTTCAAACATAGCATGTCTCTCATTCTAAATAAGGAATGCATAGAGTTGCTCATAGTTTGTATTCTTCAATCCTTTGGTTAGCTTCACAGAAGTGACAAACTTGTGCCATTCGGGATTCATGTTGTTCACAAATTTTGAGTTCAACTGAATGTTTGGCATGGTCATTTTGATATTCATCATATCATTAACAAGCTTGAGGAATCTCACGTAATACTCATAGACACTCTCATCTGGTTTCATCTTGAAGTGCTCAAATTCATCATAGAGTTGTGATTCTCTGTCTTCCATATTTAATTCAGAACCTGAGAGAAGCATCTTGACATTATCCCACACTGCCTTGGCTTCGGTGTTGTGATTGATAAGCTTGTAGATATCCTTTGGAAGACCTTGAAGTATGATGTTAGAAGCCCTGATATCAGCATCGAATCTCTTTTTCTCTTTATCATTGAGCTCATCATATGTCTTTGGTCTGTCTATTCCATAGATCATTGTTCCATCTACAGTTGTATCAATTAAGTCTCTAGTAGTCTCAATCTGATAAGGTCCTTCATCAATCGATTTGAGAATGTTGACCCCATTTTCCTTTCCAAGACAGTACAATCTGATTCTTTGAGCCCAAGAGTCATAGTCAGTTCTGTCAAGCATGGGTGGACGAGTATCTGAACCAGCTGCTTGAACATCCTCGGCAACAATGGAGATGATTGTAGGTACATTGGTAGACATGTTTAAAGATTACATGGGATTTTATAACTCAATGATTAAACCGGGAAATAGATTCTTTCACGGGATTTTACTAAATCAAGAGAAAATCGTATTACAAACAAAAGTCAACCAAGTCGCTAAGAATCCTTAAACTACGTCGCTTAGAACCAAGTTGCTAAGTATTAAGAATACAAGTCGCTAAGATCCAAATCGCTACGAACTTTGACAGCAAATCGCTAAGCACCAAGTCGCTAAGAAATCAAGTCGCTAAATAGCAACTCGCTAATGTCCAAATCGCTAAGACCAAGTCGCTAAGAAACTTAAAGAACAAGTCGCTATCAAAATTGAAAGCAAGTCGCTACCTTACCAAGTCGCTATCCGTAGTGGAGAATCCACTAAGTGTACTGTTTGTCGGCTTGTCTCAAAAGGCAAGTCGCTATGACCAAGTCGCTACCAAAACTCACTACAACTCGCTACCTTTTACAGAAGCAAGTTGCTACCAAGAAATTCACTCCGAGAGCCAAGTCGCTACCAAGAAAAAACTTTAAAAACACACTTTTCAATCTAAAACAAGCTCAACCACAGTGATTTAAGCTTACCAAATCAAAACCCAAGCACATACAATGATCCTAAACACAAAAGTACACCCAAAATTCAAACTTTAACACTAGAAATGAACCAAATGATGCAAAAACCACTAAACTTTTTCAAACTCAAAAACCATCTAAAAAGCACTAGAAATCCAAGGATATGTAAGAGATGATCTAACCATTGCTCTTGATACCATTTGTAACATATTGAATTTCACATACACATCAAATCACTAACATATTAGGCGTACAAGATGAGTTTAGAGAGAGAAAGTTAGAGGTTTGGGAACTTTAGTGAGAGAAAGAAAAATCTTATTATGAGCTCCAACTCTCTACCTTGGGAGGTAGAGAGTATTTATAGTCCTTACATAAAACGCCACCTGACGGGCTGTGGATCAGGCATACAGTGGGTAAACACCCGTCCGTCCTCCACGGTGTTACATAACTAAATACTACTTAATCATACAATAACTACGACTACGAGCTTTCTAACGATTACATATACTTGAGGTCACCGACACTTTAATACCTGGATTTACTAAATCCTAACAGGGGAGTCATTGATAGTCCATAAAAGTACTACTTTCATACAGATTCAGTGCCTATAACAGCATCCATAGTCAAGACTTCATCTGTCCATAAAGTCTTTAGGTCGTCAATAAAAGGCCTCAAGTAAATATCAATGTCCTTCCCAGATAATTTAGGGCTCGAAATTAACAACATTAAGATAAGAGAAGTCTCGCTCATACATATACAGGGAGGCGTATTGTAAGTTGTTAATATGATCGACCACATTCTGTAAGACTGACTAAGGTTACCGTACGGATTGAAACGATCAGAAGCCAACACTAATCGGACATTTATTTTTTCTTTAGCAAATTCTTTCGGATACTTGATGTCAAACTTCTTCCATGCTTGACCATCAACCAGGTGTTGCATCTTACCGTTCTCACTAAATTGCCCAGAAGCATGCCAAGTCATATGCTTTGCAGTGTGTTTAGACTTGTAAAAACATTGTAGTCTAGGAATGATAGGAAAGTAATGCAACACCTTGTTAGGAACTTTCTTCCCTAGTGTGTTCTTGTCTTTCCATCTACTAGCGCTGCAGATTGGACAATTTTGCATATCTTCATAATCCCTTCCCCGCTGAATATAAAAAGCAATCATTTACACAAGCATGTATCGATTCATATCCTAACCCGGTCTTTTATATGTCTTCTTTTTTTCATAGTATGACGGTGGGATTTTGTATCCTAGAATAGGCGGGAAACATTCATGGATAAATTTTAAGGTTTCGTTAAATGTAGTGTCACTGATTTTACCTTTGACCTTGATGTGCGTAAACTTTACCATAAAGTCCAATGAAGACATCCAATCACAACCCAGGTATATTTTCTTGGCAGTGGCAAGTAACTCTTCAAACTCGTTACGCTGAGGAAGTGTCGTTGCTTGAGTTGACTCGTTACTTGTCTTGCCAATATTTCCTTGATTTGGCTCATTTTGTTCGTTATTCAGACAAATATCATGAAGTAACTCAGCTATGTCACTCATCCTAGGTTGTCTTGTGATGTGTACTACTGTCTGGGAATCCGGTTCACCGTGATTATACCATTTTGTATAACTTTTGTCCCAACCATTTGTGTGTATGTGGTTAAACAAATCTGTTTGCTTTACCCAGGGTACGTTAAGACAATGAGCACAAGCACATTTTATATTCCCATCAATATTCACTAAAGGCTTGCAATACTCGCATAAAGCTTTAAGACCAACTAAAAGTTATTTGCTAGCACGAGACAATAAGATCCAACTCTTATCAATTGGCATAACTTCGTTTTAATGATGCAATAAATAATTATATAGAATAAACATATAAACGTGTAATTACGAGTTGTGCGTTTTATTCACCTAATCCAACTCTGGAAGGCAATCCTAACCAACTCTTTGAGTACGATCAACAAAGCATATTGGTTTTGGTAGCACTTTCTTTGCGAGGACATTTGGCGGGGACATGACCCCGCCAAATGATAGTTTTGTCTTTTAGCGGGCACACGTCCCCGCTAAAAGCTATTATTTTTGCGAAAACGTTTTGCGGGATAAAGTAAATGTGGGAAGGGAAAACTAAAAAAATTGGTGAAACCTTTTAGCGGGGACACGTCACCGCCAAATGCTATATTTATTAAAAAAAGTACTCTTTTATATCATTTTAATTAAGTTAAATCATTTAAATTTAATTAAAATATTTTCTAAATCATATTTAATTAATTTAGAACTTTCTAAAATTAATTAAATCATTTTTAACTAAGTTAAATCACTTATACTTAATTTAAATTATTTTTAAATCATTTAAATTTATTTTTAAATCATTTTAATTAAGTTAAATCACTATTAAATCATTTTTAAATCATCTTTATACATAACTGATAAGGATTTAAAACATACGTTTTTAGGAGGTCATTTAAGCCCTAAATCATTACATTTATATTCGTTACTGCTTAAAATCATTCCTTTTCACATTTTAGGTCTTTTGGAAGCAAATTACTGGAATGAAGCATTTTTGGACGAAAAGGAGCGAAAACATGAAGAAAACGACAAAGTGAAGAAAACAAGGCTAATTCTGAATCCTGACGGCGTTCCAACTCCAAGGGCGACGCCGTCGCTCACAGGGTGATCCAAAAACTCTCAAGCAACGACTCGGAACATATTTTGGTCTTAACAACTGACGACATCACACCTTAATTCAGAAGGTCGTCACTCTTTCTTTTTACACCAAACGACAAAGACTCTATCCAGACGAAGCCCAGAAGCAATCCAGACGGCATCACTACTTCCTACCCGACGCCGTCCCAACGATGAACTGGTCAAAACGAAACCCTAATGATGGCGATCAGACGATGTCACCATCAAAAGACGACGCCGTCTCGAGTGTAAAATATGTATATAGACTTCGAATTTTCTGTATTTTGTGTGCATTATGTTGGAGAGCAAACCCTAGTTCGTTTGGTCTGATTTGGGCAGTATTTTAGGGTTCCAAACCCTCTTTTACACTTAAAGATAATTTTGTTATCCAATCTATCACCATGTTTCATTTATGTTTGATTGTTTGTTTGTGTTCTTGCTTATCTATCATGTGTAACTAAATTAATTAATGTTTGCTTAGATCCAATGAAACCTAGTTATTGATTATTGTTAGGTTGTCTCTTGTTCTAATTGGTAGATGCTAGAATACGAAAAACTGGCTTCTTCTTTAATTGTTGCAAGCTTGAACGTCCTAAATATCAAAAATCCTTGAGAGTGCACTTTTGGCCATCGTTGTGTTTATTGCGTGAGTTGTAGCTTAAGGATAATAGGATATTCGGGGGAGATACTTCGGTACTTGGCGATCCCGGATGTTCTAGAGGAGAGTTATGATTCATAGAATTGGGGAATTAGGCACAACCCCATGACTAACACGGAATACAACACATCAATTAGAATTAGGCACAACCCCATGACTAACACGGAATACAACACATCAGTTAGATTTCTATCTTGATTAGGTTCACTCGCTTGATTCCTATTAAGTGAGATTTTTTCTTTTTTTATTAGCTTTCTTGTAGTCTATCCTCTTTCTTTTGTGCTTTTGTTCGTAGATCCCATCACATTCCATGATTCACATTTTTTGTCGTAAGAACTTTACTCTACCTGCTTCAATCCCCGCTATGGAGAATGCGAATCTTCCCAATCTCTCACCCGTTCACCACTTTGGTAATCACCTAGGGTATAATGAAATAAATTGGCACCCTAATAGTCCTTTTTATGATTCGGATTTCGACGAGGAATTTGATGATGGGGAGGTACTTGATGACGGGGAAGTCATTGATGAAGTTAGGGTTGAGATGGAGGAAGATCCTTCTCAAGGTCTTGACCCTAGGTGTAGAATTGAGAAAGATAGTCCCTTCAGCATGCAATTTCCTTGTAAAATAGAATTTGAAAGTTTTGATGCTTACTTGAATTCGGTCTTACCTTTAAACTTAATCTCAAGGAATTTATACAATAAAGTTAAGGTAAATGTTATTAATGCGGTTACTCATTTGCATGTGTTTGTTGGAAGCTTTGCTTATTTGGTAGAGTCCATGGTCTTAGAGGACTTAGGAGAGTTCATTGATGGAAACCTCACTCAAGCGATATTTGGAAAGCCCTTTAAGAGAATGACTAAGTTAAATGTACAAATGATTGATGGTTTAATTATATTCTCTGATGAAGTTGAGGATTTTGTCTATCAAATGCCCCGTACACACCCTAGGTTTAAACACAAAGATATCGAGGCATGTAATCGAATGGCTCCTATTTCATTACTTAGTGAAAGAGACAAGCAAAATGGACTTAGGTATTCTCATGAGAAAAATAAGATATATTATAAAACATGCCTAGAGTTAGGGGATGATTATAAGAAATATGAAATAACCTTAGATTGGCTTAGATATGGGCACGTGAGCGTGCATGAGATGACGTAATGGTATGGCTATGAGTCTGGCTACAAGACTCATAAATAAAGAGAAGCGCTTCTTGGGAGACAACTCATGTTTATTTGTTTGATTGTTTGTTTTTCATCCTTATTTGCGTGTTTATATATATCTTTTTCATTATTGGTTAATTCTCATGTTTCTATTATTTTGTGAAAATGCTTTATTTTGTTTTTAACTTCGTCTTAATTGTATATAAAGGTATTTTACAAAAAGATAAGTGTAGGGAAGATCACATGTGTTTTTAGAAATAATATGAACATGAGATTAACAATAATTGAAATTGTATATATTTGTGTGTTTGTTAGAGTCAAATGTTTGTATCGAGTCACAATGGATGTTTTGCAGGAATTTTTTCAGGTTTTTACAGAAGTAATTTTTCCATATTTTTTTCCGGAAAACGCATCGGACTAATTCTGTCAGGACAACCTGATGACATCGGGATTAACACCCGACGGCATCAGACAATGTATAAACAGTTTCCAGATTTTTCGTTTTCTGCCTAATTTGTAGTTTTTGGAAATTTTCAATTCTTAATTTTTTAGAAATCTGCAAACATCCATTTCACAAGCATTATATCTTTACTTACTTTCTAGTGTAGTTTTGTTTTTATATAGTTTTTACCGCCGATTTTACGTGAGGTTTCGTCTTTGTTTTCTTATAAGTATGCAGGTTATATTAGACAAGAAGATGAAGTACATGATGGAAGCAACACTTATTACTTGCTCGTTCTTCTTGGAGGAGGATTTAACCGCAATTCTACATATATACTACCGAGCTAATCAGGGGAGTATTAGTTTCTCTCTTTTATTTTACCTTTCTCTATCATAACTTTGAACTTTTGGGGAACATTGAGGACAATATTCAGTTTAAGTGTAGAGAGGAAGAATAAAATGTGAACTTAGAAATTATTCACTCACTTGATTTTTTCCTTGTCCTTAGTAAATTGTGTAATAAAATATGAGAAATATTTGTTAGGGTAATTTTAGCACCAAATTTAAAAATTTTTATGGCACTTACGAGTAAAACTTTAGTCTTAATAAAGCGTCTCATGGATAAGAGTTATATGACTAGCACAAAAACCATATACCACTCAAATTCCACCCCAAAAATGTGAGGGTCGCCCGTAGATCTTTAGGAATAAAAGCATGCATATTTAATGCTTAGTGAGTGTACCGGTAGTATAATAGATTCTAGAACTTGTTTTGTGATGCATTCCGATATCGCTAGTGAGACTACATTCTTGTAGTTTGGATTAACTAAATAATAAGAGGCATTAGGATAACCCTTGTTTTAAACCTGTAATTTAATTACGTCAACCTCATCGGTTGAGTAATTTTCCCCACACCCTTGCGATGTAATCATCTTTAGTACACGATACCCCTAGTTAACCCCTCAGAGCGTATCTTTTCGCGGTTCTCGTGATGTTCTGGTTTCTAGAATATCATGAAGAGCATTGTTTACAATCCACCCCCAAATGTTACACCCAAATCGTCTTAGCCCACCTTGTATGCACTCATCTTTAGTGCATTATTGTAACTATTGTTTAAACCCTTAGTTCAATTATCTAGTTACTTGCATGGTTGCTAAGTCGAGTCATATCTTTTGCAGACAGTTTTTGGACGATTGGGACTCGTGGGTTAAAGTAGTATTTTATGGAGTAACGGGAATGAACGTTAAATTTAAATTCCCTTTGTCTACGTAATTAAGTACTCCAAGTGTTTTGATCTTTTCAATTTGAGTCAATTATTGTTAGTGAAATAAAAACTCAAGTGTAGGAATGCTCTTATAAATCCCTTTATTTTGATGTTATCTTAGAGAATTGTAGGGTAAGAATGTATGGAAAAAAAATTGAGAAAAACAGACGGACTACCATCCTACATCTATCTTTATGTTTTATTTTTATTTAAAATTTTTATTTAGTATTAGTGAGTCGAGTCTTGGTTTAGCAACTCCGCGTTTTACATGCATGTAACTTAGATTTTTGACTTTCCACCACTAAAATTCCCCATATCCAAGAAAACCCTTTTATTCCCTACCTGAAGCTTAACATTATAACTCTTTGTAAAGAACTCTTAGATAGTTATTCCTAGGTGCTTATGCCAAAGTGGTGGAGGTTTGATCTATTCTCAAGTCTATGGTAATATATGTGCTATGACAGGCAGAGAGTGTTTATCTTCCATTTCCTTATATGTTATATTTCATATAAACCCGAGAGATGAGAGAATCCAAACACCAATTGTGAGGTGGTAGTGTATAATTTATGTGCTTGTTTTGACTATTGTGGCGCTTGTACTTGTTGTAGGTTGTTTTAAACAAATGTTAAATGACCCATAACTCATAAATTGATTAGCCAAAAGCACATTTGCTTGAGGACAATCAAATTCCAAAAGTAGGGATATTTGATAAGGATTTAAAACATATGTTTTTAGGGGGTCATTTAAGCTCTAAATCGTTACCTTTTATATCTGTTACTGCTTAAAATCGTTCATTTTCACAGTTTAGGTTTTTTGGAAGCAAATTGCTGGAATGAAGCATTTTTGGACGAAAAGGAGCGAAAACATGAAGAAAACGGCAGAGTCAAGAAAAAAAGGCTAATTCTGAAGCCTGACGGCAAGGGCGACGCCGTCGCTCACAGGGTGTTCCAAAAACTCTCAAGCGACGGCTCAAAACATATTTTTGTCTTAACAAGTGACGGCGTCATGCCTTAATTCAGAAGGCCATTGCTCTTTCTTTTCACACCAGAAGGCCATTGCTCTTTCTTTTCACACCAGAAGGCCATTGCTCTTTCTTTTCACACCAGACTCTATCTAGACGATGTCCAGAAGCAATCCAGATGGCGTCACTACTTCCTACCCGATGCCATCCCAACGATGACTTGGTCAAAACGAAACCCTAATGACAGAGATCCGATGATGTCACCATCAAAAGGCGACATTGTCGTGAGTGTAAAATCTATATATAGAATTTGAATTTTCTGTATTTGGTGTGCATTATTTTGGAGAGCAAACCCTAGTTCGTTTGAGGTCCCACTTGGACAATATTTTAGGGTTCCAAACCCTCTTTTACACTTAAAGATAAGTTTGTTTATCCAATATGTCACCATGTTTCATTTATCTTTGATTGTTTGTTTGTTTTCTTGCTTATCTATCATGTGTAACTAAATTATTAGTGTTTGCTTAGATCCAATGAAACCTAGTTATTGATTATTGTTAGGTTGTCTATTGTTCTAATTGGTAGATGCTAGAATAAGGAAAACTGGCTTCTTCCTTAATTGTTGCGAGCTTGAACGTCCTAAATATCAAAAAGCCTTGAGAGTGCACTTTTGGCCATCGTTGTGTTTATTGCGTGAGTTGTAGCTTAAGGATAATAGGATATTCGGGGGGAGATACTTTAGTACTTGGTGATCCTGGATGTTCTAGAGGAGAGTTACGATTCATAGAATTGGAGAATTAGGCACCACCCTATGACTAACACAGAATACAACGCACCAATTAGAATGAGGATGTGACAATTCAACTGACCAATAAAAGATAACTAGGAAGTAAGAAAATCTAAGTGAACACATATTTATTATCATAAGAAACACACTCACTCGATCCATAGTTTTTATTTTAAATCAGTTTAATTATTTTTTAATTTAAATTGTTAAGTAGTTTAATTGGTAGAATTACCAACCCCCACTCTTCAAACCCCGAGATTTTACTTGCTTTCATAAAAAAAATATAAAAGACTAAAAAGAATCTTCCTCACCTCACCTTTTCGTCATACATCTCTACTAGCATCTCTATTCCCCTAGAGAACGATCAACCCCCTGGGTTTACCCATACTACACTGCAACGATTAGGTACACTGCCTAGTGGTTGTAAAGCTTGCTCGCGGAAAAGGAAGTCTTTCGACCCCGAATGACGCTATCAATAACATGTTAAACGTATAAGTCGAGATGATATCATTATACATGAGATGTTAAACAAATAATTCGAGATGATATCGTTATACATAACATGTTAAACGAATGAGTCGAGATGACATGAGATGTTAAACGAATGAGCCTAGATGACATGGTTATACATAACATGTTAAACGAATGAATCGAGATGATAAGGTTATACATGAGATGTTAAACGAATGAGTCGAGATGGTATCGTTATACATAACATGTTAAACGAATGATTCCAGATGATATCGTTATACATGAGATGTTAAATGAATGAGTCAAGATGATATGGTTATACATAACATGTTAAACGAATGAGATATAGTTATACATGTGGTTTTTTTTTTGAAAGGGGAATGACTCCGTTTAATGACTGGTTCTCCTGGAGCGTCAACGTCTCCAACTCATTCCACAATACCTTCAAGAACTCCAACTTACTCTGCAGGACCTTCTACAACTCATACTTATTCTGTAGGACCTTCAACATCCTATCCTAGAAAACGCAAATTGCTCAAACTGCAAGTTCTTGACTAAAAAAATAAAGATACTCGAGAAAACAGTAGAAATGTAACCTTGCCCACCACCCAGACAAACTAATTCAAGCGGGAAATTCATTGATAGTCCATAAAAGCGTTGCTTTCATACAGAATTCAATGCCTGTAACAGCATCCGTAGTCATGACTCCATATGTCCATAAAGTCTTTAGGTCTTCAATCAAAGCCTTAAGTAAATATAAATGTCCTTCCCGGGTGATTTAGGGCCCGGAATTAACAACATCAACATAAGATAGGTCTCTCTCATACATATCCAGGGAGGCGTGTTGTATGTTGTTAATATGACCGGCCACATGTTGTAAGACTGACTAAGGTTGTCTTACGGATTGAAACCATCAGCAGCCAACCCTAATCGGACGTTCCTTTTTTTTAGCAAATGGCGGGGGTAATTATCGAACGAGGGAAAACTGTTAAAATAGGTCAAAATTTTGACGAGGATATGTCCTCGCCAGAAGGTTAGAGGGAAAAGATGGCAAGGGTAATTAGCGAACGAGGGAAAACTGTTAAAAATAGGTTAAACTTTTAAGAGGATATGTCCTCGCTAGAACCTGGTTAACTCTTATGAGTTGAGATGATATCTATTTCCCGCCAAAATTTTAGGGCCAAAACTTCTCACCAAAAGCTCTATTTTTTACCATATATATAACAACATATTAGCAGCAGATATGCTCTTATCCTCACAAACACATTATATAATCTCTTATCCTCACAACCACTAACACATTACTCACTCTTATCATCACAACCATCAACATACACACTATTATCATGAATATGGCGTGATTTGAAGCTTTTGCTTGTAGCTGTGACGAGGAGATGTAGTTTTGCGAGAATCGCATCAACCTGACAACCGTGATAAACTATACTATGCATGTCCTTTATCAAAATTAATCAATTACAATTTTTTGTGTAATATATAAATAATTTGGTTAGTGTTAAAAATAATTTTCTTTACTATTTAACAGCCTCGTTCAAGGGATTTTGGATGTGATTTTTTTCAGTTTAATGACCGGTTCTCCTGAAGCTTCAACACCTCCAACTCATTCGCAGGACCTTCAAGAACTCCAACTTACTCTGCAGGACCTTCAACATCGAGTCCTGGAATGTATAGTGTTCAAACTGCATCAAATTGAATGGAAGATAAAGGTACTCAAGAAAATGCTAGAAATGTACATGCATCCCCAGAACCACACAGTTGATTCAGCAGCCATATTTCACGACCTTTATAATGACACTGAAAAACTTGATTTGGAGTAAATCGTATGCTTTAATGTTTAAACTTTTATCGATTTGTAATGTAATTCGTACACTTTAATGTTTGAACTTTTATCGATCTGTAATGTAATTCGTATGCTTTAATGTTGGACGTTTATCGATTTGCAATGTAATTTTGTATGCTTTAATTAATGTCTAAACTTTTATCGATTAATTTGTAACGACGTAATTTGTATGCTTTAATGTTTGAACGTTTATCGATTTGTAATGTAATTCGTATGTATTTTACTATTTTTTTGGTTTAACGTACACCAAAGCAATTTAGCATTTCAAATGTAATTAAGCATTTAGAAACTTCGAAAATGACAAGTGGAATGACTTTTATGATGATTTAACACTGTCCAGTTTAACGCTAAGCTCGGTCAACATTTTCGCAAGCGTCCACGAGAAATAAAAATGGCACGTCATCCCCATATGTAATTACTAATAACTAAAGTCAACAATCTGGTTAAACAGATGAGTCGAAATGTTGTCAAGAAAATGTTAGCGGAAAAAACCACGCCCAAATATTCGCTATTTTGAAGTGATGGGTCAAATTTGACCAAAGCAATTTAAATCATTTGAGAAAAAATCATATAATAACTGATAAAAACATGTAATAATGTCTAAAAACGTATAAAAAAGGATGAAAATGTACAAAAGTCGTATAAAAACGTATAAAAATGGACGAAAACGTATAAAAACGAATGAACACATATTCAGACGCATAAAAATGTACAAAAACAGATGAAAATATGTAAAAACGGATGAAAACGTATATAAACGTAGAAGACGTATAAAAACGGATAAACCATATAAAAACGTATAAAACTTATAAAAATGGACGAAAACGTAAAATTATAAACTTTTATTAACAAAGTTAAGAAAAAAAAATTTAAGTTTTTTTTAATTTCAAATTATTATGATAAAACTAAAAAATTTCGTGTAATAAAATTTGAAAAAGATTTTTTTTTTCCAAAGAGTAAATTACCTAAATCGTCCCTGTGGTTTTTTTTAGAGTGAAACCCAAAATTAAAAAGTCAGCCCTTTAGTTATGGAGAAACTGCAAGTTAGGTCCTTTTTTAACGCCCGTTTGGACTCGGGTCAAAATTTGGACTGGATCCGTAAAAATCAAAAACCACAGGGACATAACCCGCTTAAAAAAACCACAGGGACAGATCCGTAATTTTTGCAAAACCACAAGGACGATTTATGTAATTAACTCTTTAAATAATTTTAAAATCATTTATAACTAGTTTAAATCAGTTTTAATTAGTTTTTAATAAATTTAAATGATTATTAACTTATTTAAATAATTTATAAATATTAAATAATTTTTAAATATCTCTCTGTCGGTGGGGACATGTCTCCGCCAAAAGATCAAAATTTGTTCATAAACTTTTGGCGGGGACATGTCCCCGTCAAAAAGGTTGGCGGAAAAAAAACGCTGGAACAATTAGCTAGCGAGGGAGAATAAGAAAATTTGGTCAAACTTTGGTAAAATTTTGGCTGGGACAAAAAGTTGCGTTAAATTTTTCTGGTTCACGTTTGTCAGTTCAGCTAAAATTTTGTCGCTTAGTGACTTTTGGCGGGGACAAAGTATTAGAATTGATTTTGTTGTCCATTCATTCAATACACCATTACAATATATAATTCCTAATAGATGATTCTAGATACAAAATATTAAACGGGCTAGGCCTATCACTAATATCAAAGCCCAAATGCTTTCATAATAATACACTCGTCTAACACTCCCCCGCAGTTTGAGCGGGAGAGTGGCGAACACTCAAACTGGTATAGAACTCCTCAAATAGCGCAGACGGTAACCCCTTGGTGACAATGTCAACATACTGGTAACATGATGGCACATGAAGAACACGAACCTGACCACGAGCAACCATATCACGAACAAAATGAATATCGATCTCAATGTGTTTGGTCCGCTGGTGTTGAACCGGATTAGCGGTCAAATAAATAGCGCTAACATTGTCACAATAAACAATGGTGGCAGAAAATAATGGTGTATGAAGCTCACGAAGAAGATTACGAAGCCATGCAGTTTCAGCAACTGCATTTGCAACACCTCTGTACTCAGCCTCAGCACTCGATCTTGAGAGAGTATGTTGTCGTTTAGAAGACCACGATAGAAGATTATCACCCAAGAAAACACAATAACCAGAAGTAGAATGTCTAGTAGTAGGGCAGCCAGCCCAATCAGCATCAGAATAAGCAACCAAAGAACCAGTAGAAGAGGCATAAAGTTGGAGCCCAAAGTCCAACGTACCACGAACATAACGAAGAACTCGCTTGAGAGCTGAAAAGTGAGGCTCTCGAGGATCATGCATATGAAGGCACACCTGTTGTACTGCATAAGATATATATGGACGAGTAAATGTCAAGTATTGCAAACCACCTGCAAGACTACGATATAAGGTAGGATCATAAACAGGATCCCCATCTGAACCAAGCTTGGATTCCGTGTCAACTGGAGTCCGAGTTGGATTACATGTAGCCATATGTGCCCGATTCAAAAGCTCCAACGCATATTTCTTCTGAGAGAGGAACATGCCTTTAGAGTCACGGGTAACAGAAATCCCCAAAAAATAATTAAGGGCCCCCAAATCAGTCATATCAAACTCCTTATGTAGAGATGAGATAATAAGATGAAGTAAATCTGTAGAGGAAGCCGTTAGTACAATATCATCAACATAGATCAACAAATATACAACCTCAGTACCACGCCTATATATGAACAAGGACGAGTCACATCGACTTAATGAGAAACCAACCCTTAGGGCATAATTTGCAAACCGTTGAAACCAAGCACGAGGTGCCTGTTTCAATCCATATAACGACCTCTGCAATCGACAAACATGATGTGGAAAACGAACATCTACAAACCCTGGTGGCTGATACATATAAACAGTCTCTGAAAGATCACCGTTAAGAAAGGCATTCTTAACATCAAGTTGGTGAACAGGCCAATTCCGAGATAATGCAAGACTCAGAACAGTACGAATAGTAGTCGGTTTAACAACCGGACTAAAAGTATCACCACAATCAACACCAAATTGTTGAATACTACCGTTAGCCACAAGATGAGCCTTGTACCTGCTCAAAGAACCGTCGGCATGATATTTGTGCCGAAACAACCACATTGACCGAACCACATTAACATTAGGTGGTTTCGGAACAAGAATCTAAGTACCGTTTTTAATTAATGCATTATATTCATCATGCATAGCATCTCGCCAATTAGGATCAGGTAAGGCAACAGAAGGAGACTTAGGAATAGGAGAAATATGAGAGACATGACCATGAAAACGGGGATTGGGCTTAACCGTGCCAACTTGGGCACGTGTGACCATAGGATGAGTTCGGGTGGGGGGATTAGGGGCCGTAGTATGTTGGGTCGTAGGAGGGGGGTTGGGTTAGGAGATTGGGCAATAGTGGGTTGGGTCGTAGTCGTTGTGGTTGGCGTAGCAGGAGGTGGTGGGCCGAGGGTTTGTGGGGCCGTAGGGGTGGTGTGCTCATTTGGAGCAGGTTGGTGCGGGGCGAGGTTATAAATAACATGAGGGGTAATAGGAGATGGTGCAGTGTCAAGAAACGTGTATGATGGTGGGTTAGATGATGTTATAGAACCAAATGGAAATTGAAGTTCATCAAATGTTACATGGCGAGAAAGAATGATTTTATTGGTGGAGAGGTCAAGGCATCGATACCCACGATGATAAGCGGGATATCCCAAAAATATGCAAGGAGTAGCGCGAGGTGCTAGTTTGTGAGGTGAATCGAGATGTGGGTAACAAAGATAACCGAAAGTGCGTAAACGTGAGTAGTCGGGTTGTTTGTTAAATAATTTTGTGCAAGGTATTTCATTTTGAATAGCGGATGAGGGAAGTAGATTAAGTAAGTAGGCGGCCATATGTAATGCCTCGACCCAAAAGGTTGGTGGAAGGTGAGCGTGGAAAAGAAGGGTGCGGATGACATTATTAATGGTACGTATCATCCGTTCTGATTTTCCATTTTGTTGAGAGGTCTTTGGGCAAGAGAACCGAATCTGAATGCCATTTTTAGCAAACAAATCAAGAAGGTTGGTGTTATCAAACTCACCACCATGGTCACACTGAAAAGCCGCAATATCACATTTAAATTGATTATTAAAATAAGAACGAAAGTGTAAGAACTTTTGAAAAACTTCAGATTAGTACGTAAAGGATAAATCCACAAATAATGAGAATAATGATCAAGAAATAACACATAATACTTAAAACCACCAGAACTAACAATAGGAGAAGTTCAAATATCTGAGTGAACGATATCAAAAGAACGAGTAACAATAGAATTCGAACTAGAAAATGGAAGCCTCACATGTTTGCCAAGCTGACAAGCATGACAAATATGTGAAGACTTCTCTTTATTACACGAAATAAACCGACGAGAAACAAGAGAACGTAACACTTCTTCACCGGGATGTCCGAGACGTTGGTGCCACGTGGTGGGACTGACAGAAAGTAAAGCATGAGGTATAGGAGAAGGCTGGGTAACCGGATAGAGGTCTCCCGAACTATCACATCTAAGGAGGATATGACGGGTCAAGAAATCCTTTACCGAGAAACCAAAGGCATCAAATTCTACAGTACAATTATTATCTCTAGTAAACTGACGAACATAAATAAGATTTTTGATGATATTAGGGGTAACAAGAACATTATGTAAGTATAAAGGACGATTAAGAGTAGGTAAGATGCTATGACCGGTATTGGTAACAGGTATAGATTTACCATCACCAACAAAAACAGATGGATATAAACATTTATTATAAACGGTATTTAAATTACTTGTATGTGAATTGAGATGAGATGATGCACATGTGTCCATATTCCCTGTCGAATCCTGGATAGTTATGGCACTAAAAGCACGTGGAAGCCTAGACGGAGTTGCGCCTAAAATACCCGCTGGTATATACCCATTTAACATATTGCTGAATCGAAGAAATAATAATAACAACAATATAAATAAACCACGATCTTTTTTTTTTTTTTTTTTTTTCGTCGTCAGAACTTAAATGCAAACCACAAACAAGTGACCAATAAAATTGCAAGGCTTCTTCTTTCCACACGTGTACAACCAAACAAAAAACCAATGAATGATATATGTGATGAATTGATATTTTCTCTTTGTGATTCAACGGTGGCTTTTTTTTTTTTTTTTTTTTTTTTTTTCCTTCAAATACCGATTGGGATGGAGAAGAGAAGGGATAGAGAGAAAAATTAAGAGATGATCGATTTTGCTCTTGATACCATATTACAATTGATTTCGTTGTCCATTCATTCAAACACACTATTACAATATATAATTCCTAATAGATGATTCTAGATACAAAATATTAAACGGGCTAGGCCTATCACTAATATCAAAGCCCAAATGCTTTCATAATAATACACTCGTCTAACACAAAGGTGTCCCCGCCAAAAGTTGGTCGCCCGTCCTCATTTTTGTTGTAGTGTTACCAGATTTTACTATGCCAATTTTCATCACTTCATGATAAACACGTCTTTTTGGCCAACATGTCGTAGTTATTATTATCAAAGGTCCAAAATCTTATGAATATACAGTTATGAGTAGTTTTACTCATAGTGATTTGGGTAGAACTTGAGAAAAGGGCATGTTACCCGGTTTATTTCATTGCCGATTTAATCTATTTCTATTATTAATTTTTTTCTTGTGGATACATTTATGTTGATTGGAAGTAAGCTGAGTACAAATGGAGATTTCAAAGAGGACCAATGTGTTGATTGAGTCCTTTGCTATAGGTTAGAGTATACAAATTATTAGCATTAATGCCTCTCTTCAAAAGCTATGCCCAACAAGCCAAATGTAACTGGAAAAAAATAGCCGTACTGTTCACTAGACCAAGCAGTTAGCATTTTTAGACAAAAAAATTGTAAGAAAGGTTGATCCGGTATTGATTAGAAGTCGCCAATTCATAAGCCGAAAGTATCTCCGCTAAGCTATCTTCTTCCCATTAAAAAACTATTATGTATACACATACAATATTATCGTATACAAATGCTCCGCCGCGGCGCGGGAGTTAAAATCCTCGTTTCTAAACACTCATTTACATCATCTATCTAACAAATAAGTTTCTGATTAATAAATCACTCACATACCAGTGAGTCAAATACGTTTGAAGATTTCCTTCTCTATTTCGTTTTAGCATAGTTAACATGTTGGTTATTTTGTAATTCACTACTTCAGGCTGTACAAAATAATATAGAAAGGAGATTCTATGATCCTGATGAGGCCAAAATCGGGATTATGCAAGATTGTATGTTTGCTAGGGATTCATCATGTTTTCGTCAAGCAAAATGGTGACCACTTATGTACCATCAATAAAATAATCTATTCACAGTTGTTATGTTCCATGTCAATGAAAGCCAGACACAAGATCTAGCATTATCACAACATTTTTTTTACAAATAGTCAAAATACGATATTCCATATACGTATCTTTCTGCATTTTGATTTTTAGTTTTTCATGAAACTTTGGTAGGTCCCACATAATTCATGGCCCCACCATTCTTCCAACTGGAATATAATGAGAAGAGGTGTTGTGCTATATTTATACCTCCTCAATACTTCACATTTCCATCACCTCCACTCTTTCATTCTTCTTTGGTCACCAATTCTTTTTTTCTAATAACTTATATCAAATGGCGGATTCCGGTGGTGGCGTTACAGTCTCTGAAAAGATAAAGGGATGGTTTCCTGAAAGGGTTCAACTTCACATAGCTATGTTGGCTTTGCAATTTGGATATGCTGGTTTTCATATTGTTTCCAGGGCTGCACTTAATATGGGCATATCCAAGATCGTCTTTCCTGTTTATCGAAACATTCTCGCCTTCTTGCTTCTCCTTCCTTTTGCTTATTTCCTCGAAAAGTACGTGTCATAAGTGCTATAATCAAATTAACAAGTATTTAAAATGTACTCATGAAAAGAAGTGTTAGGGAGATTATTAATTTTAGCTTTTACATCTATCTATTCTGTACATATTAATAATTGATGTTTGATACTGATACGATCTTTATTTGATCAGGAAGGATCGACCGCCGATTAACCTTAATTTACTTGTCCAGTTCTTTCTTATGGCGATCGTTGGGTATGGTAGTTGGATACTAATTAAATAATTTAAGTATGATTTTGATGCACTTGTGAACCTGAATTTTTGTATTGCAACAGGATTACAGCGAATCAAGCTTTCTACTTGTTGGGTTTAGACAACACTTCTCCGACATTTGCCTCCGCCATTCAAAACTCCGTTCCCGCCATCACATTTCTCATGGCAGCCATCCTCAGGCAAGCTCTTGAAACCTTCAATTCTAAACTAACTTTCTTTGAATTTGTGGCGGAGCTATATAGAGCCGCTGATATTTTAGTGCAAATTTAGTAAAATTTAGCATAAAATTCCGTCTTAATCACTGGTATTTGTATGAAAACGTTATTAACACTAGTTTTGAACCCACTAAAAAGATGGCTCCACCGCTGCTTGGAACGCAGCTTAACTTGGATCCGTGTTATAAGATGTTCAGCAACTAAGGGCATCCACTATATGGTAAACTTGTAAAAAGGTTTATAACCGAGTCATATCATAGCACCAACTCATATAAGCTTTTGGTTGTATAAACCTAGCACTACTATACATACATGAACTTTTTAAAACTTTATAAACATCTGATAAAACTCAAATGTATTAAATTATGATAATGTTTCAATATATTTAACCTTTTCATGCCAATTAAGCATGAAATAGATGTTTTATATTGTTAACAAAAGTATGAACATCCTTATTCTTTTATAAAACATCATTGTGGAGGCTCTAATACTAATTAATACCGGTAGCAAAAAAAAATGTCATTAACTTTAATCTATATATCCCCATAATGATAGCCACTCAACTTAATAATTAGTTTACTATTTTCTAACATGCGCAAGCAACAACTTGATTTATGTTAATCATCATATAAAAAATACTTAATAGCGTATTAGCATAACATGTATGTATGAATGTGCATATATAATTGTATATCCTTCTTAGTGTAACATGTATATATGGATGTAAATATAAGTTAATCCCTTTTAATCTATATGCTTCTAACTCACTTTGACTGCAGGATAGAAAAGGTGAGACTTGATAGAAAAGATGGGATATCGAAGGTAGCCGGAACTATATTCTGCATAGCCGGAGCATCAGTGATTACCCTTTTCAAAGGTCCCACGATATACAGCCCGTCGCCATCACTAAACAGCGTTAGGGAAGCTTCGCCCATGTTGCAATCATTGGGGGATGCAAATGGGAAAAGTTGGACGCTTGGTTGCATATTTTTGATTGGCCATTGCTTATCATGGTCTGGCTGGCTTGTGCTACAAGCCCCCGTCCTTAAAAAGTACCCGGCTCGTCTTTCATTCACATCCTACCAATGCTTCTTTGGAGTCCTACAGTTTCTCGTTTTAGCTGCGTTTATGGAAAGGGACATCAACGCTTGGTTTATTCACTCGGGTGCTGAGCTCTTTAGTGTGTTGTACGCGGTTAGTGACTTAAATTCGGTTAACCATTACTTTCAAGTTATTAACTCTAAAGACAATGATATTATATCCTCTTAACTCATAAATTCTCCTAGTGATAGAGAGATGACAAATGGAATTTTACTTAGCAGGATAAGTAGGAAGGTTTTTTTTTTGTAAACATATGTTTCATATTGAAAACAATAGGGAATTCAATGTTGATGTGTTATTGTTTTATAATGTGTTTAATGCAGGGTGTGGTCGCATCAGGGATTGCATTTGCTGTACAGATATGGTGCATAGACCGTGGTGGCCCGGTCTTCGTGGCCTTGTATCAGCCCGTTCAGACCCTCGTTGTTGCTATCATGGCTTCAATCGCTTTAGGCGAAGAGTTTTATTTGGGCGGGTACGAACAACCATCATAAACCCTACCACGCACGCGCACTCTAGCCCATATATTAAAATGTGTAACACTCAGGTTTCAACATCATCCTAAGAATTTTATGGTCTAACAATAAGTATGAAATCTTCAACTGTTATGCAAATGATTAGTTAAGTATGGATAAATTAGACAATATAACATTATGATTGTAAATACTAACTCTTAAATAAAAAAAATAAAAAAAGTATAGTGCCTTCAATATGAGAGTATGGTGATTCAATGAGTAGATGGATGTTTTAGAAACGAAGTTTAAATATGCTAATTGTATTTTCAAATGTTAATTAAGAACTAATTTGTTAGTATCATTTGCCTCCTTATATATTGATAATCATAGAAAGTAAGCTTAACATACTATTAAAATATGTAAACATAATTAATATGCTGTCTGCTTTTTCTGGTCAAGGCTGGGGCGTGAACGGGTGAAATGATGATTATACAACTCATTCATATACAATCCTTTTGTTCAAAGGGTTTACTATTATAAAGTCCAAATTGAAAGCACCAAAGAGAAAAAGCTAATAAACAAGAAGATAGTAGTATGTAGTTGTAGACAAGCCCACATGTAGTCATAAGATTATCTGTATCGTGGGTCAAACCATACACATGAACTCAACTTCCATTATTGTAGGTCCATATTATACAACAATTTTGACCGTTTTACAATACTTGTTAAAAGTTGGACAGCGTTGTCCGTTATCAATGTCTTATAAGACTATAATCGTTAGTTGGTTAAAACTGAATATGTCTTATCTAAACGTGCAGGATCATAGGAGCGGTTCTGATCATAACGGGATTGTATCTTGTGTTATGGGGAAAGAACGAAGAACGGAAGTTCTTACTACAAAAGCAGCCGGGATTGGTTCAAGCTCCCAATGTTAAGTCGTCAATCACCCAACCTCTACTGCCTCAATTAACCGAAAGCGTTTGATCAACATAATGCTTACGCCTATATTTTTTAACTAGCGTGTCGTTGTGGGACTTCGAAGAAATAGTATGGAGGTTACTATGCATGCATCTATTATGTGGGAAAAAAAGTTTGGTGTGTTTATTCGACATGTATGTTTTTAGATGGCCTTACTCATTTTTAGTGTTTGAATGATTAGATTTAGTGTTACGATATTCTAAGTATTCATATGGAGTTTGATCATTTCAATACCGTAGAGTATGAGTACTTGATTATTTCGTTTTCATTAAAATATCATTACTATAATAACATGTATATATACCGTACGATCTTTGTATAATATCAGGAGTTTAATACTCCACTATATAATAATCCGATATGTTTTGTGTATATTAATGATGGCAGCATGCCCTTTCACTTTAGGAAAAGGGAAAGTGAGAATAAGTAGATTTGAGTACCTAGAATATAATCATAGTTCATTTTCTTTAGTTTAACAAATCATTTCTTGTAAACTATCTGATGATATGCAATATTAACATATAATATATTTGTTAAAGTGTCGTGAGTCTAACTAATAGTGGCAAATGAATAATAAGAAACAAAGATTCATTTCTAACCTCTTTTCAATCAAATGTGGAGTTACATTTCTAACCTCTTTTTGACCTATTTTTTATATTTAAAGTTTCTTTGCCTAAGGTACGTATTTTAGGGTTGAGGCGGCAATCCAATTTGTTTTCTCACATTCGGTAAAGACTTCGAGGTGTGACCGAAGTCACGAGACGGAGTAACGCTTATCGGAGTTGCCGGAGTGAATTGTGAGAATTCACTCAGTATGTGAATGGTAAAGCTAAGTTGGTTCATTCGAAAGAATGAGCCTTCTATTTATAAGGATAGCCCTAGGGTTTCGCACCCCGCCTGGGAGTCCATCCAAGTTTTTAGGATGATCCACATGGTAGACATCCAATGAGGGAGATAAGGGATGACACGTGGCGTGCCGCCTTTGGTCCCACTGGATTCATGGAAAGATCCATGCACTATTGCACCTCTACCTCATAGCGAATGAGGTAGCGGTATGTGCCTGATGGTTGCAACGGTCCTAGGAAAGAAGTGAGAGGGGCTAACGGTGTTTCTTTAACAGGTTATCTTCCCTTATTCAATTCTTTGTGAAGAAAGTCATGAAAAAAAGAGGTTTGTAATATCAATTCTCCTTTAAATTTTTCCTTAGGATTTTTCTTTGCCTTTGTTTTTTGTTTTCCAGTATGCCTACGACCGATAAGTTTGTGGCTTGTAAAAGTTGGGGGAATGAAAATAGGGTTGGGAAGCTTAAAAATAAATTTCCTTGGCTTGGATCGTATAATCCACAGGCTCCTACCATGGATGACCGGGCAGATAAGCCACCCTCTCGCATAACGGTGGCGTTGTACCTAGAGTATATTAGTCACTGTAACCTTCGTTTTTGTTGGATCGTATAAATTAGTTGATTATGTGATTCGGGAGGTCGGGGATGATGATAGTAAATGGCATCCATGGTTAGAGAGAGAAGGGATAACTAAGTGTATTATTGAATAATGAAAATGATAAGGTTTACACACTAAGCATCACCCTCCTAGTGAAGTCTATGAGGGCTTATATAGTGCACCAAACACATGACTTTACATAAATGACGGTTTCAGTCCATGTGTTTATGCCTTACAATAAAACTATTGTAATACCGAATATGTTGTCACATTTTCATGTTAGGATGATTCCTAACAATCTTCCCCCAATGTGGTAACATATGGGATTACTTACAACATTTCCTACAAGTACAAATACAAATAAAGAAAGGTCTTCATATGCTCTTCAAATGCTGAGGATGTCTGCAATTGACGCTCTTTGTCTTCATCTTGTACCTCGGCTTGAGAACATTTTCTTCACTTGTAGGCAAATGATGTAGTATGTATGAATTGGATTAACTTCCCCCCAACTCATACTGCATATCTTTAGCAGCTTCTCCATACACTTCTTTTTGGCGAAGTTTATGAATCAGCTTCCCCCCAAACTGACAACCGTCTTCAGCAGATTCAAAAACTTTGATGTAGTTAACTTGTCTTCTAACTTTTGAAGTTTTAAGTACGCAGCGGAATTTGTAGATTACAACGTAAACCACACCAAGAAAATCTACTAGTCACTTAATTACAATTGTGCTTAATGCGGAAACTCCGTTCGGGGGTAACATGCAAGAAATCAGCAAGATTTTCTCACATAAGTAGGCTACTTCACACAAAACAACCCGGGAAAGTTGAAATGATAACACCAAAGTCACAAAATAATACCACTGATCATCTCTGCAGACGTATCTCCGGCAGTCATAACATTTAAAGCTCGATCACGAGAACCTATTGTGCGTCCCCGATGTGCACATTTCTTCCCCCTGATTGCAGATACTTATGGAACATGAGTGTTTTCGCAAAGAAGTCAAAAAAAAATACAAAGCACATCCACTCTCTTCCCCCACGATGTCTTCGCGGAATCGGAAGCATATACACTATGTTTACGATGGAAACGGAGGCAGCGTAACCCCGTATGTCCAAGGAATCGAATAAATGTGAAGTACCATAAATCTCTATTAAGCATGAAATATCCGTGAGAATCAATTGCTGATATAACTTCTCTACTCTTTTATACTCCTCTCAACTAACTCTTTACCGACCCCATTATCATTCTAACGACTCTTTGTAGTGACTACTGATGGAGAAAACCCAATATGACGAACTTGAGACTGAAGTAAAATAACCTGAACTTGTGACTTAAGCTTGCACTAATGTCTGACGAAGAACCAATAATGAGAATTTCAATAAAGGTAGATGTTGGGAATTAAGGTAAACTACTGATTCTGCCGAAGTAACTGCCGAAGAAGAATGGATTCTGCTGAAGTCACACTTCAGCAGAAGTGTTAAAGCAGAAATCGTGTTGCTGCTGAAGATGTGAATCCACGTAGGAGAGATAAGCTCAGCATAGAGTAAAAGTCAGCGCCGTATGTATAGGTTGGCGCCGTATTATGTAGAGCTTACTCAGAATAAACAATATGATTAACAAAACAATATGATTAGTTGCATGCTTGTCTAAAATGCATGCTTAGTCTATGTTAGTATTAGGAGCGTAAATTGTCAACGCTCATTAGGGTTTCTTGCCTATATAAGAAACCATGTTAGTTTGTAATAGATAAGTTTTTCTTCAAGTCTTTCAAAGTCTTATAAACTATCCGAAACATAGAGTTTCGATAATCAAAAGATCCATAGAGGATCAAAGAGTTCTTAGTTATTGTAACTTGTATTTACTTTCCGCTTCAAAATACGAGTTGTAGAGATCTTCCTTTAGTTTGCTTGTGATTACATAGGCAACACTAACGATCTCCGAGTGCTTAAGATCTATCAAGGTCTTGGTTTTCAACAAGTGGTATCAGAGCCTCGGGAAAGTCTCTACGATACTAAGAACCATTCTCACCCCCATACAATCAAACATTCATTCACCATGCCTGGATCCGATAATGAAAATGAAGTCACCAACACAAACAACACCAACACCACTTCCATGCAACAGCTCAGTCTCACAAACAGCAATGGTAAATTTCCTTATTTAAAGAGGGAAGAATATGAACTTTTGACTATGAAGATGGAAAACTGGATTTCCAATATTGACTGGAATCTGTGGGAGGTAGTAAAGAAAGGAAACAGTCTAAAGAAAATGATTCCTGACAGGGATGGGAAGTTTATCATGGCTCCACCAAAAACTGCTGAAGAAGTGCTGGCCATGCAGAGAGAGCATAAAGTGAAAACTATTCTGCTTCAAGCCATACCTGAAGATCATCTATGTGATTTTCACCATATGGATGATGCTAAAGACATATGGATGGCTCTCAAAGCAAGGTTCGGTGGAAATGAAGAATCAAAGAGAATGAGGAAGTCCATGCTAAGACAACAGTTTCAGGACTTCAATATATCAGAAGAAGAAGGTATCCACAAGGGATACGACAGGTTCCATAGGATCTTGAGTCAGCTGAATCAGCTGAATGCTAAACCGGATAATGAAGATTGCAACTCAAAGTTCTTGCGGTCATTGCCGCCATCATGGTTGCATGTTAGTATAGCACTCAAGGCTAAAGGAGGGTTGGACATGCTCACTTTTGATGAGCTGTACAACAGACTCAGAACTCTTGAACCAGATGTCAGGACTCCCTACCGTACATCTTCTTCTAACCATGCAGCTTTTGTTGGGACATCTCATTCCAACATGATGGTACAAGCTCCTAGCTCCAACTATTTTCCATCATCTCCTAGTTCCAACTACTTTCCAGCATCCTGCTCTCCCACTCCACCACATAACACTCGTCCCACTCCACAATCTTCACAACCTAAGACTAGTAGTGTGATGGAGGATGTTCTTCATTCGTTTGTTGCTGACTATGATACTCAGCAGTATCTTGCATATGAAGACTTTGATCAGTTGGACCCTCTTGAAATGGAGGAAATGAAGCTGAAAATGCAGGTGGCATTGCTGTCAGTGGACATCAAAAGGTTTGAAGAGAAGGCTGGAAGGAAGTTTGTTTTCAAGGGAAAGGAACCAGCTCGCTTTGATAGGAGGAAAGTCAAGTGCTTCACTTGTCATCAGATGGGGCATTTCTCAAGAGAATGCAAGGACAGAAAGAGTGGAGATGGAGCCAAATATCTTTCATATCAGCAGAAACAGCAGGAAACTGGAGCTTCAGCAGCTCTCCTCACCATGGATGAACAGGTCAACTGGACTGCACATGAACCTGTTAATGAGGAAGCTCATGATACTGAAAAGCTTGGACTGCTTGCAAGGTGCACTTCGGATGAAAGGCATGATCAGTTTGCCTTGATGGGACTATCTCAGGTACACAACTGTATATTTGGTTGTAGTCTAAGATACAATGAACTTAAAGAAGAATTTGATGCTATGAAACCTAAGTTTGATGCATGCTATATTGATAATGAAGCTCATAAACTTGCATTAAAAACTGTAGAAAGACAAAAAGTATGGTTTCAAAAGAATCAAATAGCTTATGAAGAAAAGATAAAGGTGTTACAGTTTGATCTAGAAGTTGCTAATAATTACTTAAAACTGTCTGAGAAAGCTAAGGATGAAGCTGTGTCTGAGAACCTAGAGCTTAAGGCAAAACTGGCTGAGGAAATAGCTAGGCATAAGGAATGGTTAATATCAGGTGATAATCTGGCTAGTGAAATCTATAACAGTCAAACAGTAACCTCTGGCTTAGGACTAGGCTTTCAAAAGTATGTAGGAGTAGAAGCTAAATATGATGGTCGTAAATCCACACCAGCAGGGTTAGCTAACTTTGTAAAAGAAGGTGAATTGCATGCTGTCCCTGGACCTATTAGAGGTGAATTTATGCCCATTGACCTATCCATCACTGTTGACTTTGATGGATCACATCATCTATATGGCAAAAAGTCAAAAGACTTGCCAGACCCTGATACCTCATCTAATGACTTTGTCTCTTGCTCTGACAGTGACAATTCATCGGATCAAGGGTCCACTTCCTATGAAAGCTGTGATTCAAATGAGAAGTCTGACCTTCCCAAGCCTAAGCCTACACCCAAGCCTGCACCCCAGTCTACTTACAAGCCTTCTAAGGAAGCTGCTGAGGAATCATCTTCCAAGACAGTTTCTTCTGAAGACTTGTCTTTTAAATCTTTGAATAATCAGTCTGTTAAAAACAATTCCTTGAAAGTATCTGTTTTAAGTACTTCTGCATGTAATCAAACAATTTCATTTGATTTGATTAAAACATCTCCCTATTTGAATAAATCTTCCAAGAAGAAGACTTGTTTTGTATGTGGAAGTAAATTTCATTTGATTAAGGATTGTGATTTTTATGAACAAAGATTGGGTGCATGTGCTACTCACCAGAAACACAAATCTAGCTGGACCAATGTTGCTAACATTCCACCTTATGTCCCACAAGCTGCTTATACTAACTCTCATTGGAGAGGTTCTGTTAACAGACCTAATGTGCAACCAACTAGCCCATACTTTAAACATGGTTATTGGCCTACATATATTGACTCTATGTATGCTGGGATGGGATATGGGAGCACTGCTGTGAAGTCCTCAGCAGGTTGTTCTTGGACTAACAAGGGACCCAATCATCAATGGAGGACCAAGAACAATGGTGGATCCTCTAAATCTTCATGTCCTGAACCTGTGATCCACAAGGCAGGTTCAAGTCAGTAATGACTTGAACCTCCACTGTACACTAACTGTATGTATATATTTTTGTTGTTGTTTGTAGGATCATCCCCTTAAGCATAAGAATATTGGTATTGTTGATAGTGGTTGTTCCAGAAGCATGTCTGGAAACAGAGATATGATGCACAACTTTGTTCCTATAGAAGGAGGAGGCAATGTAACCTTTGGAGGAAGTGATGGCAGTATCACAGGAAAAGGCACCATAAAGACACCTCATCTAGATTTTGAAAATGTGTACTATGTTAAGGAACTTCAGCATTTCAACTTGTTCTCTGTCTCACAAATCTGTGACACTAAGAACAAAGTTCTCTTCACTGAGAATGAATGTCTTGTGCTGTCTAAAGACTTCAAACTCACAGAAGAAACTTCAATTCTGCTGAAGGTTCCTCGTACTCACAATTTATACACATTCAACCTTAATGAAGTGCAACCAGGTGGTGACCTTACTTGTTTGGTGGCTAAAGCATCTCTTGATGAGTCCACTAAATGGCATAGGAGGATGGCTCATGTGAATTTCAAGACCATTAACAAGCTTTCTAAAATGGGTCTTGTTGAAGGTCTTCCCACCAAAGTATTCACAAATGATCATAATTGTGTCGCTTGCAACAAAGGAAAACAACACAGAGCTTCTTACAAAGCTATCAATGCTATGAGCATCATTACTGAACCTCTTCAGTTGCTTCACATGGATCTGTTTGGTCCAACTCAAGTCAGAAGCATTGATCATAAGTTCTTCTGTTTGGTTATCACTGATGGCTATAGCAGATTTTGTTGGGTGTTCTTTCTCAGAACCAAAGATGAAACCTCTCAAGTGCTGACTGAATTCATCACTCTCGTTGAAAATCAGTTGAACAAAAAGGTCAAGGGTATTCGGTGTGATAATGGGACAGAGTTCAAAAATGCAATTCTTATAGAACTCTGTGGGTCAAAAGGTATAAAAAGGGACTATAGTAATCCAAGAACCCCACAACAAAATGGGGTGGCTGAAAGAAAGAATAGGACCTTAATAGAGGCTGCAAGATCAATGCTTGCAGATTCTAAACTCCCTACTATGTTCTGGACTGAAGCTGTTGGCACAGCGTGCTATGTGCTAAACAGGGTCTCCATTACAAGACCACAACTCAAAACACCATATGAACTTCTCTTTGGGAAGGTTCCTATCATTCACTACCTAAAACCTTTTGGTTGTCAAGTGACCATTCTGAACACAAGTGATCCGTTGGGAAAGTTTGATGAAAAGGCTGATGATGGCTATATTGTGGGTTATTCAGCTCATAGTAAGGCCTACAGGGTGTACAATTTGCAAGCCAAGAAGATAGAGGAGACGCTGAACCTGAGATTTCTGGAAGATAAGCATAATGTTCAAGGACAGGGTCATACATGGTCCTTTGATCTTGACTACTTAACTGATTCCTTGGGTTACACTAGACACTTGGCTAACCAGACTGCAGACCCTCAAACTGCTCCCACTAACAATGCAGGTCCCGTTGATGATGACTCTGGAAATGAGTTTGAAGATGATGAGCAACCTATACTTGTGCCTTCTTTCTCCCCTAACAATATTGCAGGTACCACCTCCAAGGATACTGCCGATACAAGTGATGAAGATGAATCCCATTATGCTGAGGACCTTGCTAGGCTTCAAACACAAGAATTTGCTGCTAAGCTTGAAGCAGAGAAACTGAATGGAGAGACTGCTAATGAAGGAGTTAGCAGAAACCACGTGTCTGCTGAAGTTGACTCTGTCACACCTATCATCCACAAATCTGCTGAAGGCTATGCTGTTTCTTCTCATGTTCCTTCTCAAGTGTCTTCAGACTTTGGAGAACCTCATACACGCTTTCCAAAACCCTCCGATCTTGGAAATCATCAACCCAAAGCTGGCATTTTCACCTCACCCTCATATGATGCTGAATTTGAACCAACAATCACCAATGTTGATTCTTCCATTGAAGTCAGCCCCACTGCTACTCAGAGGATCAACATTGCTCATCCTCAATCCAACATCATAGGTGATCTTCTGGCACCTGTTAGAACTCGAAGGGCTATCACAAGTCCTCAATTTGGGCAGATTGCTTTTCTCTCTTATGTCTCCAACCAGCAAAGAGACAATCACACAGACTTCAAACATTGTCTGTTTGCTTGTTTTCTCTCTCAAGTGGAACCAACCAGTGTATCTCAAGCTCTTAATGATTCAAGTTGGCTAGAAGCAATGCAAGAAGAGATGCAACAATTTCACAATCAGCAGGTTTGGATTTTGGTTCCACTCCCTGATGGCAAATATGCCATTGGGACAAAGTGGATTCTGAAGAATAAGAGAGATGCTCGTGGTGTTGTGATAAAAAACAAAGCAAGATTAGTAGCACAAGGCTTCAGACAAGAGGAAGGGATTGATTATGATGAAGTGTTTGCCCTTGTTGCCAGAGTAGAAGCTATTCGCATTTTCTTGGCTTATGCTTCGTACATGGGTTTCATGGTGTATCAAATGGATGTCAAAGGTGCTTTTCTGTATGGTGAGATTGAAGAGGAAGTTTATGTCACTCAACCAAAGGGATTTGAAGACCCTGATCACCCAAATCATGTTTACAAGGTGGTTAAAGCTCTTTATGGCTTACATCAGGCACCAAGAGCTTGGTATGCTAGGCTTTCATCATTCCTGCTGAAGCATGGCTATAGGAGAGGTGCTATTGACAAAACTCTGTTCCTAAAGAAGAATTACTCAGACATCATTCTTGTGCAAGTTTATGTGGACGACATTATTTTTGGCTCCACAAATGAAGCGTGGTGTAGGGAATTTGAGGAACTGATGAAGGGTGAATTTCAAATGAGTGCTATGGGTGAACTTACTTTCTTTTTGGGTCTCCAAGTTCAGCAGAAACAAGATGGCATTTTTATCTGTCAAGATAAATATGTGAGGGACATTCTGAAGAAGTTTGGTATGGAAGGTGTTAGGACTGCCACCACACCTTATGAAGCTCCAAAGGCTAAAGCAAATAATGAACCAGATCTACCTGTGAATGTTCATCTGTACAGGTCCATGATTGGTTCATTGATGTATCTGACAGCTTCAAGGCCTGATATTACTTTTGCTGTGAGTGTTTGTTCTCGACATCAAGTCACTCCACTTACTTCCCATCTAAATGCTGTCAAGAAGATCTTTAAGTACCTCAAAGGCCAACCTCTTTTAGGCCTTTGGTACCCAAAAGAGTCTCCTTTCAAGCTGGAAGCATATAGTGACAGTGATTATGCTGGTGCAAATCTGGATAGAAGATCCACAACTGGAGGCTGCCAATTTCTTGGCAAGAGGTTGATTTCTTGGCAATGCAAGAAACAAACCATTGTGGCTGCCTCAACTACTGAAGCAGAGTACGTTGCTGCTGCAAATTGCTGTGGTCAGGTCCTCTGGATTCAAAACCAATTGCTGGACTATGGGTACAACTTCATGAACACTACTATTCATATAGATAATCAAAGTACCATCTGCATAGTCAAAAATCCAGTTTTTCAAACACATTGAAATCAGGCACCACTTTATAAGAGATGCATATGAAAAACATTTGATAAAAGTGGCTAAAATCCATACTGATGATAATGTGGCAGACCTGTTAACAAAAGCGTTTTATGGACCAAGGTTTCAACACCTCGTGGTCAATATTGGAATGTTAAACCCTTGACTGCATAGTTTGAGGGGAGGCATAGGCCTCAGGGGAGGCATATGCCTCAGGGGAGGATTTTGTACAAACTCTGCATTTTTTGTTTGTGTCATACTTTGTTCAATAAACAGGTTTTCTAAATTTGCTTCTATCAGTTTGTAAAAACATCATTTTACCTATAGTGATAGCGTTTATTTAATAGATTTTATCTTTTCGATTTTCTCTATTTGCATTTTTGCCTCTGTTGTTTATGATTCTATGCTAACACTAACTGTCTAATTTTTTGTTAGCTTGTTTTTGTGTTGTTCTTGTGGAGTGTTGTGTCTGTTTTGCAGATGTCTAGATTACAGTTTGTCCATTTCATGATCAAGTTCAAATTCATCAAGAATGACTCAATGGTACATGGTTAAGATAGCTATAAGAGTGTTGCCTGTTTCTCCTGAAAGCACAAGTACTGAAGAATACAATTTGATTCCACTGAAGTAATAATACTGAAGAAAAGAAATTGAAGTCAAATTGTTCATTCATTCATACAAGAAACAGTTTACAGCTTACAGCTTACATAAAGTTCAACCTACTACTATGCATCTTCAAGATACGAGCTGTACACTTAAGCTAAGCCTAATCTAGTGTATATCCTTCATTCCGAAATCTAAGAGAATGTTGGATATGCATTTGATGCTGGCTTTGCTTTCGTAGGTCTTGCATAACCACCCATTCAGTCTAACTGGCTGGTTGGATATGCATGACCAGCACGACGAAGATGCTAAGGACCAAAATGGGAGGATGGATTGATGCAAATGATTGATGATGACGATGACCACGCAGGATGACGTAGAGAACTAACGTGTCCTGTGTGCTTCATCTATTCATTTCAACCAAAATGCAATCGATCCACTCTCCTTAAGCCCTTCTTCTATACGATGTGTGTTCATGCACCAAAAGATGGCGCAGTGAGACCAAGAACCACCTCTCTATCTTTGGGGAGTGGCGGATTCCTGGCACGAGGTCTTTGTTGAGACCGAGGTGCTGGAGGTTGGGAGTAAGATGTTCCCTCCTTATAGGAGTCATCAGAATCTTCAGCAGATTCACTTGGATTCACTACACTGTCATCTTCTGAAGAAGAAAGAAAGGGTGATTTATTTGGTCGTGGGTAGGGTTGAGGAAAGTAATGGAACCATGGGTTTGATTCACCACTTGATGATGATGAAGAGGATGATGAAGAAGAGGAAGTGAGATCAATGATCTCAGGTTTAGTATTCATGGTGCAATTGGGTTGATTGGGGTTATATTGCATCTAGGGTTTGTGGTAATTATTTGGGGATCTTGATGAAGAAATGAGTTACATTGGGATCATTTTATAGACGGGTTCGAGGTTCAATGAGTTTAATGCAAGTAGGTGGCACAGTAATTCTAGAAACTTACCGAAGATAGTCATATCTTTGATGCATTCTGCTGAAGCTATAACTTCAGCAGATTGATCATGTGTTCCTGCGGAAGTGTTGCTTTGGGTTGGGTCAAAGATGTTTTACACGTCAGCAATAGTCAACCAAACGGTCAATTTTTGTTTGACTATAATTTGGGCAAAAATTATTAATCCACCATCACTCTCTTCAGTACAAACATATTCCCTCTCATTCCACTCTCACAAACACTCACCATTTCAAGAATCATAACCCTAAACACTCATATCTTTCATGGCTCTTGAATTTAAACAAGATCACAACAAAGTTGCATTTCTGGGAAACGGTAAAGGATATGAATTGTACGAACCAATGGTGGAATTCCTGAAAAGGTCCAAGATTTGTTATGCTCTAACTCATTCTCCAAATGAGATATATGAATCACTGATCACTCAATTTTGGGCATCTGCTGAGAAGAGGAGTGAGACAGAGATTAGGGCAGTAATTGACGGAACAGAGCACATAGTAACAGAGGATCTAATTAGGAGGAAGCTTCACTTGGAAGATGCTGATGGAGCATTTCATTCTAGTCAGGAAAATGTGCTTACTGGGCTAAGGGCTATTGGCTATCGTGGTACAAGGACTGATATGTGGCTGAAGAAGGAACTATGTCCGAAGTGGAGGTTCCTGGTTCACACGTTGCTTCAATGCATAAGCAACAAGACTGGAGGATGGGACCAGTTCTCTACCAAACTGGGATATGGTATTGTGTGTCTTTCTCAAGGGGTAACTTTCAATTTTTCTAGGTATATTTTCGAAAACATGGTTGAAAATATTCAAAAGACAAAGGGTAAATTTTTAATGTACCCAAGGTTTCTGCAAATGATTTTAGACACCTCTACCCAAGCCCAAGCTTTTTATCCTATAAGTACTTTAACTGCTAAATTGTTTGCCACAATGAGAACCCACTTTCAGGGGGAACATCATCCCTTACTAGCAGCCATGTTGCCCCAAGGTAATGAGGCTGCCAATGAGGAGAATGTGGCTCATTATCCTCCTTCCTCACCTGTTGCTACTGATGGTAATCCATTAGTTAACATTGATGAGGGCCCCTCATCAACTGTTGGAGCAACTCATGTTGCTCCTGACCTACCACCCTGTCCCAGTCCAACACCCAGAATTGTTACACATGATGAATCAGATCTTAATGGACTACCCACACCAAGTACTGTTAGGAATCCTCTTAATGATGATCTTCCTCACAATGAGCATGACCATGATTCTACTGAAAGGTCCAATGAAGCTCCCCTTACCACAGAGCAATCTGCTGGTGGAGCTGAGGACCCTATTACACTCTCATCTGTCTATGCTCTTGTCAACAGGTATGCTGCTGAGGTTACAAGTCTGAAAAAGGAGCTTGCAGAGACTAAGTCTTCTCTTGGAAGTAAGATTGAAGATCTGCAGAATCAAGTCAAGGACTTAGAGGACAAACTCAAAGGGAGCTCCAAAAGGAAGCTTGTGGTTTCCTCTGATGAAGAACTAGAAGCACCTCACTTTGAGTCTCTGGACATGTTAGTTGATGTTTCTCTCAATGATCCTGCATCAGTAGCTGCTATTTCCTCAAGGAAGAAGGAACCTGTCCTTTACAAAAGAAGAAGGAGATCCTTCTCACTTAAGGTGTCTTCTGAAGCTTCAAAGGAACCTGGAGTTGATAAGGATGCATCTGCTGATGTGATAATGGAGGATGTATCTTCAGATCCTAATCAATCTGCATCAGTTCAAGAACCAACAGACCTTTCACCTTCAGCAGATCTGTCAGACACTGCTACTTTGACCACTCCAGTTGATAATCTGCATCAACATGTTGACCTAGGTACTGCAACAGAGATTCCTATAGTTGATCTAACTGAAGAAGAGTGTGTTAAGCAGCCTGATGATAAAGGGAAAAATGTCATCACTGAAGATGAGCTTGGTCCTAACCTGGTGAGTGAGGAGGAAAGACTAGGTCAAGCAAGTAGATTGGCTGAGTTTGAGAAGTCAAAGGAAAGTGTAGCATTGGCTAAACAACTTGAAACAGAAGAATTTTCATCTTTAACTCCTGAGAGAAGAAAAGAACTAGATGAACTGAGGGTTCAGATGCCTGCTGAACACTGGGATATTCTCACTCAGCAAGTCATTTCAAGACCTTCTCTGGCTCAAAGTATACTAGGTGGAGATTTCCTCAGTGACAATTATGTGGAGCGAATGATGGCTCAGGGAAGACAAAGGAAGCAAGATGCAATCGCACAAAAGAGGGCCATCAAAGCTCAGAAGGCCAAAGACAAACCTCCCTCTAAAGCTGAAATAAGAAGGGTGGTGAAGAACCAATGCTCAATGTACGGCTCTGGCCTCACTATGAAACAAGTCATGACGTTTCCTGATCATGTCCTGTATCGCAAATATAACCGAATAATGCAGGAAAGATCATCATCTTCAACACATTCTAGCAACTTAAAAAGGATTTCAGAGAATGAGGCTGTTCAAGAAGCCAAAAGACTCAAGACAGATGATGCTCCACCCACGGTGACTTCTCCAGTCATTCCTGCTGAAGCAACTTCTGAAGTTGCTTCCTCTACTTACAAGGGTCAATCTGCTGAACCATCTTCCATTTCTCCTGAAGCACCTGAAGCATCAGCTCCCACTCCCTCAGTCACACCTGTTGTCACACTGGAAGATTCCAGAGTTAATGAAGCTGATATCAAAGAAACCAAAACAGAAAGGGCGATAAAGATGATCCACAGGATGAATGCACTTCGTGTTCCAACCAAGTCTCCATCTACCACTTCAAGTCCTTCCACAAATGTTCACGATGAAAATGCTCCCTCTGGGGAAATCTATATGCCTGGTAGGAGGAAGAAGAGTATGGCCAAAAGATCTCCTTTGGATCTTGAAGCTGATGACTCAACTTTCATTATAGAAGGGTCTGCTGCTGATTTTCCTGATGGAAATTCAGATGAGGTGATAGCCTGGAAATTAAAGGATGATCAGATGAATGTTCTTCTTCGGAGGGACTCCACTTCAATGGAATTCACCTTTCTGAAGGAAATTCTACACTTGGTAGACAGGGCAGACTTACTTTCTCTGTTCACTCAAGTTACCACCCATTATTGCAACAAGGAACCACAAGGTTCTGGGATGTTCTTACCAGGAGATCTTCAAGTCCTGTTAAACTCCCACATTCCCAATAGCAAAGCATCTTCCATTTGGGAAAACTCACATCGGTGGAAGCTTACATCCTGGAGATTCTATCCTCTCCCTCGTGTACATGTGCTTGAGACTAAGGGTGGAATCACTGTGTGCATGTTTTCTGAAAGAATCTATCCTTTGCCCAAAAGACTTATGGAAAAGATGTTGAGTCAGAAATTGGAAATTCCTCCAGATCCAGTGGGCAATGAAAGACAGTCTGCTTTAACACTGGTAGGATTGATCAAGACTCAACTTCAACAACTGCAATAGGCTTCATCCTCATCCATATCAGGACACATGGTACCATCTGCATTACTTTGTTTTGTTGCTTCTTATTTGTATTATGTATATACCTGTCTTTTCTTGTGTTAATTTTTCTTAGTTAAAAAAAATAAAAAAAATAAAAAAAATAAAAAAAATAAAAAAAATAATAATAAAAAAAAAATAACTTTTATGCAGGTTTGTTTGGTGTCCAATTCTGATGGTTTTTAACTCACCTGATATACCTTGTGTATGTCAAAGATTTGACTAGTCCAAAGGGTACAGCTTTGGTAAAGACACACCAAATCTGTTGATAGCTGTAATGGTTTGCTCAAAATCATAGGGTCTGCAACCACCCATGCTTAACTGCTGAGGGTTATATGGTCATCAATTCACCATGGTCTATTCCTCTTTGGAATCCAAGAATTGGCTAGCCCACATGAATATGGCATGTGGTAAAGGCAACTGAACCCATATTTGGTTCTCAATTCACCAATACTAAGAATTGACTAGTCCTGAGCAAACGGCTACAGGTAAAGACAAGTCAAATCCGTTTATATGGTTGCTGGTTTGCCAATAAATCAGATGGTTATCAATGTACCATATTTTTCGAACACAAACATGTGGCTACTCCAGTAGTAATGGCTATTGGTAAAGAGACATCAAACCCATTAATTTCAATGATTCACCTCTCACAGGAGTTAACACACCTGGAAGTGATGAGAATAGTATTGAACTTATATGTTTTGATGTACATGATGTCATATGTTGCTGCGAAGATCTGGTGTTTCACAGTTCAGTCATCATAGAGATGTTCTTCTTCTGATTCTTTGTTGCTGATCCTCAAGAACCGAGACATTCATAGCTCAGAAGTGCTTACGAATTGGGGAGGATCTAGTTTGGAAATTTTTCATAAAATGGTACAATCCTCAACAGCATTATCGATCTATCAAGGAAACTGGAACTTAACCTAGTCAAATTCCAGTTTAGGGGAGGATTGTTGGGAATTAAGGTAAACTACTGATTCTGCCGAAGTAACTGCCGAAGAGATTCTGCCGAAGAAGAATGGATTCTGCTGAAGTCACACTTCAGCAGAAGTGTTAAAGCAGAAATCGTGTTGCTGCTGAAGATGTGAATCCACGTAGGAGAGATAAGCTCAGCATAGAGTAAAAGTCAGCGCCGTATGTATAGGTTGGCGCCGTATTATGTAGAGCTTACTCAGAATAAACAATATGATTAACAAAACAATATGATTAGTTGCATGCTTGTCTAAAATGCATGCTTAGTCTATGTTAGTATTAGGAGCGTAAATTGTCAACGCTCATTAGGGTTTCTTGCCTATATAAGAAACCATGTTAGTTTGTAATAGATAAGTTTTTCTTCAAGTCTTTCAAAGTCTTATAAACTATCCGAAACATAGAGTTTCGATAATCAAAAGATCCATAGAGGATCAAAGAGTTCTTAGTTATTGTAACTTGTATTTACTTTCCGCTTCAAAATACGAGTTGTAGAGATCTTCCTTTAGTTTGCTTGTGATTACATAGGCAACACTAACGATCTCCGAGTGCTTAAGATCTATCAAGGTCTTGGTTTTCAACAGTAGAATCATATACCCATCCATCAATCCTTATTTGTATATGAACTTCTCTCGAATTATCCACACTTTTTGTGACACTTGAGTACTACAACGTAACTCCTTTAAAGTGATAGCTATACGTTGTGAGCACAACAACGTAACTCTTTACATCAGGTATAACTAGACAACTCAAATCTTTGTCATTCGTAATGGTTAAAAGCTCGAACAAGGATCTCGAAGAATCATGCATCCAACCAGCCCCGATATCTTGAGATACTAAGTACACGCACTCGTGAAATTCCACTTCAACCTCAAATAAATAATAGTGAATAAACTCCGTAGTCATCTCTTGCGGTTTAATACCCAAAGTCTAGCCTTTTGACGGTTTAAACGAATCTTGATAACGGTTTATTTTCCCGATCTTGTCAAAAAACACATAATCCCAAAAAAAATTGTAATAACCAAGATGCCACTCTTTATGCCGAACATTGTACCAAGAATTTTGAATTATGAAATTAGAGCCCAAAAGCTACTAAGTTAACACAAAATTTACAGCCCAAAATTAATCCATATCCAACAATCCATGTACCAGCCCGTTTAATACTTATAAAATTCGGCCAACCAATGTTAACCCGATCCAAACCCAACACACTACTAAATAAAGGAGATATAAATCACTCTTACCCTCATATCTCTCCTCATTTGCAAACCCTAATCTCACCATACTTAAAAAACCGCAGCCAGAGCACATCAAAATAGATCCGGAAATAAAAAAATTCGTCCCTTTTGGTAATTTCTCAAAACAATTTCCAGTTGCAAACCATACAATTCCTTTAACTCTAGCTCTATTAGGTTCCCATATTTGTAACACAAGCATCAATATGAAGAAATGGGATGAAGAAAGGATCGGATGAACACGAAACACAAACACACGAATAGTATAGAAAAGTTATGCGTAGAGAGAATGTATTAAGTGAACAACCAACCTTCTAAGGATGGTTTACATGAGGTATTTATAGGAGGGAACTAGGGCAACACACCAAGTTCCCATCCTTTCCTTATTGGGCTTGGCATAGGCTCATGGGCTTTCTACATAAGCCTAGCCTTGATTACTAACATAAAAGCCATAATTAAGCTAACTATTACATATTAATTACTAACACTTGAATTATAGTTTAGGAGTGATTCCAACAGTTTTCTTCTTCATGATTTTTATTATGAAGTCCTTAGTTTTTACAACCTCTGTTTATCTCAATTGCATCCCAGTGCGGTACAGACGTCAAATACTTTTGTCGTTGTTTGTCATTCTCTTGGTCTTGAACCATATCTTCTTGTCTTTCGATATCACTTTCACATGAAGGATGTTTATTCTTGGTATTGTCTTAAAAAGAGTCTCAGGCTACCAACACTTTCCATATTGAACCCACTTCGAAGGATTTCTCTTGTTGGCACCAGAATTGGATTTGGATTGACGTCCATCCTAGCGATTTGCCTTTTTCCCTCCTTAGTTGAAAGTGGAATGTCATCCAGGATGATGATCCTAATGTTGCCCATTCCTAATAATGATACCCAACTGTTTTCCGAGACATTTCATGGTGTGAGTATTTATCAAAAACCTTTTAATGAAGGTGTTTTGTATCAGGCTTGTTTGAGCCATCGCTGAGAGGCGGGTTGTGTTCTCGAAATAGTGATGGACAGAGGAGGTAAGGTTGTTGTCTTAACTTTCCTTTCTTTCTTTTTCTTTTTTTTTCTTAACTGAACTTCTTCCTGTGTTGTGCGGTTTTCTCTCTGGGCCGTTACTTGAGGTCCCGTGGTGAGGGTTCTGTGACTGTGAATAATGTTCAAATTGATTTTCCTAAGAATTATGGAGATCATCCTGCTGTGGACCTTCTTGGAGATGTTGTTGATCACCCGACATCATTGACTTAGGATGATGTAGATTTGTTGGTGGTGGATGTTGAAGATACTGAGCATGGGAGGTTTGGTTCTCCTGTCCCACCGAAATCAAGGTTTATGCCTTACTCTAGTGATGGTGAAACTTCAGCTAAGAAGTTAAAAGGGAAAGATCTTGTTCCTGAGGTCTCTAGGGATTTTGTTCAGCCATATTTCTTAATAAAGGTGGGTTTTATCTTGTTTTGACGTTATCTGTTTATTTTATCTTATGTTTCCCTGCTTTTCCAGGTGGGGTTCTGGGGAGGTTGGTTCTTCAGGAACCGAGGTTATGAAGATGATGTTTTCGACCACCTTCTAGTCAGATGATTATTTCAAGGTCCCAGAGTCTCGACGAGTTTTCCTTAGCTCTGTTGTTCCTCATTCTTGTAGGAGCACCAAGTTTGTGGGTGAGGTTCTTAATTACATGGATTAGTCTGTGGTGAAACCTTTATTTGATTATGATTTGCTTCGTCATACGTTTGATTCAAGAAGTTCCTCAGAAGAGCATATTCGTCATCTGAGTGCCTCCTTGTCACAGGCTGAAGGACTTGCTATCAAGACTAGACAAGAGTTTGATGCCGAGAGGTCTCGTTGTGATACTGAGAAATTATCCATGAATCAAGAGCTTCATAGGGTTGTTGGGGATAGAGATTCCCTGATAGCTCAGTCAAAGGCTGATAAGCTATTTTTTGTAACACCCCCAAAAACTCGAGCGTGCCACGTTATTGGTATCACAACACAAGTAATAAAGAACGGCTTATAAAACCCGTTTAATGACTTTTATTAATAAAATAATAATGTTTACAAAAGTTTAATTTTTGCGGAAATATGGCCCATTAATAAAGGTGGTCCCAAATACATCAGTAAAGTTTATGACCATGCCATGCCAAGCCCTGCCTTGATATCGTCACACTTCATGATCAAACACCTGAGAAAAACATGCTAAAAAGGTCAACTATAAAGCTGGTGGGTTCATATGTTTATATTAAAGCATTAAAGCAATCAAGTTTGTTTTATGGACAAAAGTGTGCTCGATACACCGCGTGTAAGGAGTCTTCCAAATAAAAGTTGTTGTGTCTATTACTCGAGCTCTAAGTTCATGTTACCAAGCTACAATAGTTCCGCATGCGTGTTAGTAGCATGTTAATATGTTTATGGTGCCATTAGCAAGTGTGTATTCCCATTAACACTTGAGTTCCGACATGATATACGTCCGGAGACAAGTTGGCGCTACCAACCCGGACAGAGGCGTTACCCTCAATAGATCTATTTATAACATCCGCGCTCCCCGCAGGGATTAATGGTACATAACAGGCGGTCAAGTGGGAAATAAGCTCCTTAGGCTACGCTAGTAATAGTGGTTTACACAAGAGTTTCAGTTCTAGTCCATAAAGTAATAGTTGTTCATATAGTGTTTGCGTAAAATCAACAGTTCATAAAGTGTATTGCATAACAGCAATAGTTTATAAAAGGGATTGTATAACAGCAATATTTCATAAAGTGGTTTGCACGAAAGCAATAATTCATAAGGTGTTTGCATAAAAGCAATATCATTCATAAAGTGTTTGCATAAAAGCAGTTGTTAACCATATAGAGTTTGCATAAAAGCGATGGTTATTCATAAAGTGTTTGTATAAAAGCAAAAATAATAAGAGTTGCATGTTTCTCACCCCAAAATAGTTCGTAAAACAGTTAAAAAGTAGGGGCTATGAAACTCACCTCAGTAGTCGTTGGATAAGAATAAATCAAATAGTAAATGTTCACGGCTCCGAAACGCAATAGATAAGTATGGTATGGGTTTAGTATAAGTATTGTATTCAAATGCATGTTGTTAAGTTTAAACAACGTTTGTAAGTTACAAATGTTCGTATTTTTGAAATGCTTAAATTTCAAAAACAAAAGTTTTCAAATATTTGAGTTAATGTAGCTTATGTGAATGTTTCACAAGTTAATTAGATCATCGATGTACATAAAAATGTAATTGTGAAAATATTTGTAAGTGTTGGCTCTTGAAATAGATGTGGAAAAATGTATACGAAAATTTTCGTATAAGAGTTGGCTCGAATATTAACTCAAGTACAAATGAAGTGAGAATAAATACAAGTCGAATTGTATTTATTAGATTCGTTATGTTTCGAGGTGTGAAAATATATATACAATATATATTTATCGGAGTTATGGGAAAATAATATATTTAGAAAAATATAATATTTACAGTTTACGCGATTGTGGTCGTCAAATAGAAATATATGCCAAACATATTTATGTAACGAAGAGTGGTAAAATAATATAAAGTTATTATCTTATAAAAGCTTTCATGATGAAGAGCGTTAAGTGTACAACTTGGAAGGATTAAAGTTGTAAAGATTTATATAAGTTTCAAACTTTTTAAAGGTTTTAAGAAATATGTCAAGTGGTTCAAAGTTGAGGGTTGATTGTAAATATCAATATAAGTTATAAAACTTATAAAATATTTTAAGTAAGTTGACAAGTTATTCATTGTTGAGGGCTAAAACTGTTAAATAGTGAAAGTTAGAAAAAATAATAAAAATGTGGCAAACTGCCTTTTGCTAAGTTCCGGGCTCGAGACCTTTGGTATAAACATACACGCGTCACCCAACTGAGCCAAAGGTTTTGCTTAGTTTAGTTATGACTTACCTATATTTAAAAGATTTGAAACTGTTTCATTTTTGTAATAAATTTCACTTGGCATATACTGAGATCGTGCGTTTGCATGAAATTCTTTGGTGCTTGTCTTCTTCCTCGACTTTTACACAGCAATGGTTGGCTTATGATTGTAAAACGAATGAGCTTATAGTATTAGCTCATTGAATAAGCTCTCGAGTGAGCAATTGAGTTTTAAGAGCTCGATAAGACTCGAGTTTGTTTTGTGTTTCCAAACCAAGAAATAAGTTTTAAAGTTTTTCATCAGTTTGATATCGCAACATACACTAAGGTAAGATTCGAGCGTTCGATAAGCTCGAAAATAAGCTATTCGCAAGTGGGTTGGGCTTTAAGGGCCCGATATGGGTTTGTCTTGGGTTATAGTTTTGAACCCATTTGGTTTGTAGCTCACGAAACTTGGGTATGAGACTTGTGATGTGAGTTTCGACTTGTTGCCTTGTCGTTCACCAAGAGCTCAACCGAATAAGCACTTCAACAAGTTGTGTCGAGTTTTATGTTCAAAATTTTCACCACATAAGCTTCATAACTCCATGTAACTGTTACGAGTTCCTAATAGTCAATAAAATGAAACTTTTCGATATGTTGTTTCATTTTAACGAAACAAGTGAGATTTGAGATTATAATTTTTCACAAAAACACAACCACTTAATGACATGAATTTAGTATCAAAGGAGTTGGATTAGAATTTGCTTACATATAGGAAAGGGGCCCGAGTAAAGAGAACAAAGAACCAAGAGCTTAGAACCAAACTCAACTCGATAGCTTTCCAAAATGTGAACCCGTTTTGCTTCCAAGTGGAACCCGATTACATCCCAAAATAAGACACCCGACTTCTCCTTAGCTTATGAAAAACCCATTTGTTCTAGCTTCTTTTTGTTTGTTTCGAATGAGTTCCAAAGAAGTGTATGTAGTTTGAGCTTCGTCCAAATTTCGGTATGTAAGAAGAAAGATAAGAGAGAGTTAGTGAGAATGTACAATAAGGATTTGTGTGTGGATTTGTCGACTATCACAAGGAAGGAAACAAGGGGCACAACTGGTCTAAAGTTTGAAATTTAAGATTTTTTTGTGATATTGGTGATGTGAAAACCGTATATGAGGAATGGGAGAGGAGAAATAAGTCAAGTTGGAAGTGACTTGTTGCTTGCAAATCTTTTCTTCACATGCCATATATCTATGTATATTTTAAAGTCCAAAAAATTACATGTTATATATCTTGGGTGTATTTTTTAAAGTATAAAACACAAAGTGTTTTATTTGTAACTTATACATAGGTTAGGCTTTGGTCTTGTGCCAAGTTTAGGGAACGTTCAAAAGGGAATGCAACATCACAGAGTTACGAGGGGTGGTTAAACAGAGTTTAAAACTTGATATATTTAACTTATGTTGTGTTCGAGTGGTTTTGGCCTCAAAAATAATTTCGTACACAAAAAAATGTATTTGTATTATAGTTGTTGTGTTTGAATGCTAAAAGTCGCGACACAACTAAGTTTTAAATAAGTGGGAAGTTAAAACGTGAGTTTACATATCTCGTTTTAAGTTTAAAACGTGATTCGAGATGTTTTAGTTATACATTAAAATATTTAACGCGTAATAATATGTTTTCAAGTGTGTTTTTATAAAAGAAATATAAAAACATTAATATTGTTTTAAAAATGTGTTTGTTAGACTAAACCGATATATGGGTCGGTTTGTGCGCGAGCTCGTGTTTTCAATAAAATGAGATAACTATTCGTGTGAGTTAGAAAACTCATAAGTGGTCAGAAAATATAAAAATATGCATTTTCTGATAAATTTAGATAGTACAAATGCTCGAGTGTGTGGAATAACTTCCCGTGATTAAATCAAGTGAGCCAATGCTTGCTCAAAATCAAGAGTGTAATAAAAAATAATAATTTATTATTAAATTAATGTTTGGAAAATTTCCGATTGTCACATTTTTCTGAGAAAGTTGTTGGCTTGGAGACTGGACTTGGTGAATTCAAGGTCTCTTCGGATACTGCTAAATCTGAGAAGAAGGAGTTGATTAACTTCCTTCCAATACTGGTGAACAGGCTTTTTTGTTCTTCTGAATTTGTGACAGAATTAGGTGCTTTGCAAGAACGTGTTATTACTCTTGTTGACCATAATTTTTCTGTTGATCTTAAGGAAAAACATCTTGAGATTCCTGAGGAGTTATTGAGGCTACGTCCTTCTACTGAAGAGGATGTAGATTATACTAGTGTTGCATTTGCTTCTAAAGACTAGGCTTACCTGACTCTCCTTTCATAGAGAGTACCTATAAAGTATTTCAATAAGATTGAGCCTGGCAGTTCGTCGGTTTAGTGTTGGCTTTGTGTCTAGCATGTTAGAGACTTTGTATTTCTTTTTCATCATCTTTTATGTATCTGATGTTTTCTTTGAACGACGGTGTTACTGCCAGGATGGTTGTGCTTTTTTAAATAGTGAATGGATATGGTGTTTGAGGCTAGCTTGTTCTGATGTTTGTTTATTGATTGCATTTCCAAGTTTTATTTTCCCGTGTTTCTTTTATTCCTTCTCAGGATATGCAATTTGAGTAGGTGGTATTTGTTTGTTACCTGAGGATTTTCTTGCTCCCTTTCTGGGATAAGTTAACGATGTCGATCCTTTTGTTCAGCTTATGTAAAGTAAGTATTGGAGGGTTGAGGCGACTATTCGATTTGGTTTCCCATGTTTGGTAAGGACACTGATGTGTGACAAGCGTTACGAGCGGGGGTAATGATTATTGGAGTAGCCGAAGTGAATTGTGAGAATCCACTTAATCACCTTTTTTTAAGTATATATGTATGTACGAGTGTTTACATTCATAATATTGAAATTATTTAAGTTGTTTGGTATTAAAACTAGTTCATTCATGGAAGTACTAAGGTCTTTAGAACTAGTGTACAAGCTTATATCACTTGTAGTCATATTACATGAGTTTTGATTTTATATTCTGATTACGGCTAAATTTATATGGTTTTACTAGATATGATAAAGGGTGGTACTATGGTACACTCTTACCATTTTTACCCCTCCCACCTCATAATATCCGTTTTATTAACAGTGTAAGATAATTTTTTATGATTTTTTTGTATAATATAGTTTTTTCTTTTATTATTTTTGACTTGTCAAACTTTATAATTTATGCTTCGTATTTTTTTGGGCAGTTTTACCCACTTTGTTAACAAGACAAAACAACTTTTTATGGTTTTATGCTCCGTATGTTTTATGTTTTACTAATTTTGACTATCAAACTTTATATTTTTTTTCTGTTTTTTTAACAGTTTTATAATAAAAAAAAAATTAAAAAGGTATTACTTGTAATTTAAGGGGTACCAATATTCAATATGTCCGTGATGTGACCTATGAGCAGGAAATATATAAGGTCCGTTTAGTAGGAGAAAACATTCTCTTATTTTATATTTTTAGTTTTGTAAAAATTTGGAAAATAAATTTATCCTCACAAAACAGTTAAAAATATAGAAAACGTATTTAGTTGATGTTTATATTTTCTATTTTAAAGAAGAGAATGAGAGTTGTGAGTTACAAAAGAAAACAACTAAAATTTGTTTTATAGTTTTCTTTGTTAAATTAGGAAATGGGGGATTTTGTGTTTGTAAAATATTTTATTGGAAAACATTAATTTGAATTCTATCTCTGTTTTTCTTATTTTTTACAAAAACATTTTTTAATAAACAATGGTATTTTCGATCAACTAAACGCACCCATAATAATTTTCAAAGAACACTACCCAAAAACATAAGCAACACTCGATCCTTAAATTTGGGCCTAATAGCCCGTCCAATAATTTTTGAAAATATTCATTTTGAGTTGAGAACTAGTCATTAAAAAACTTGGTCGAGTGAATCAGTCCAATAAAAACATATATAACAAGAAGGTAAGTACATCTAAGTCTGTGAAACTCTAATTGTGTGTTTATAAATAGATCATGTAATAAGTAATTATCTATTTCTTGAGTAATGTGGTTCTGCTAACTTAGTGTGACTTCACAATATTATGGTAGAACTAATATAGTTTGTTACAATCTTACATAATCACAACAAACAAGAGCTTTCTCTTTATAGTTTCTTTCCTTCACACAACAAACCACAAGTTCCTCTAGCACGTGTAAAAGTCGGTAGTTTCTTTACATATAAAGGTGCTCGAAAGATAAGAATTTCGCAAAACACATTCTTTCTTTACACGCTTGTAACTCTTCATTTCTGAAGTCAACATTGTTACGATAGCCATTACTAACTTTGAATTAACTCCCCTAACACAATATTTGTCGTCATCGCCCTAAATGCAACAAATTTTAATTTATACACTAATTGTATCAACCAACTCATTTATTCGATCGTCATTCTAAATATGCTATTTTTACTATATTCAACAGATTCAACTGTTCTTTTTTCTCGATGAATAATATCTATGTGAAACTATTCACGAGAGCTGCAGTCGATATCCTTATTGATAGAACGCTACAGTCGTCCTTGAGGCTATTACTCGTCGAAAAAAAACTTGATTTGATATATTTATCCGTAATCAAATATACTCTCTTCGTCATAAAACAAATGGTTCACATTGATAAACTTGTTTGTCCCAAAATAATCGAATATACCTTTTATAAACGTGGTTTTCAATTCTTAGCTATTAATAAAGCACTTGACAATTTTTGGATAAACACTATAATTATGAGTCACGTATCAGGCGACTCTATAGATACTCATTAGATTTTTTTATTTATCAACCATAATCATTATTTATTATTCATTTATTTATTTAATATACTTCTATCACATGCCATAAGCAACTCTCATTGTCTTCTAAACAAAAATACCACAATAACTGCCCATGCAAGCTCTACTCTTGACAAATAATAGCATATGGAGAAGACAAAGATCACATCATCAAGGGGTGATTTAGCTCGATCCCCATTGCATCACCAAAATCATAAGCAGCAATTCCTGGATCACACATCGCTTCAGTGTGGAAGTCCATGATGGAAGCTGCTTCCTCCCACATTTCGGTGTCATCAAACTCAGGCAAATTCTCATTCAACTTGTTGAAAGTTGATGCAAAACTGATCCTCTCTTCGACAACAGTCTTTACGGGCTTCTCGATGTGATTGTTCGTGACCTGGTCCTGCTGCGGGTTGATCATGTTCTTATACATCTCAATCTCCATCTCCTTTTGCTTTTGATTATGCTTTTCTATTTCTTGTTTGATTTGGTTCTCCAAGAAGAGTTGCTGGTGGCACCTAGCCACAGCTGTAGCTACAGCCCTTCGGGAAGCAGAAGGCTGTGTTGCAACCTCGCTAGTAGGGAGGTTGAAACAAGCATTAGCACCAAAGATCCTTCGAGCAGCCGAGTCATAAGCTTGGGCGGCTTCATGTGCGGAGTTAAAAGTGCCCAACCATTGCCGGCTACCATGGTTATCACGGATTTCAGACACCCAACGACCCCAAGTGCGCTGGCGGACACCTTTGAAGGTGCATGAAGCATTCAGTGGTCCGCCTTTTCCTTTCATGCAACCTTTCCTTGGGCTTGCATGGGCAGCGCGCTTCTTGTTCACCTTACGCTTTTCACCATCGTTACCGTCACGGCCTCCACCATTGTTTCTAGCATTCAACACTGAACTCATGTTTTTTTTCTTTCTTTCTACAATGTAGTAAATATTGCCAATTACTGTGGTGTGAATGATGAAAATGAGATAAAAATGACTTGAATTTATAGCGTGGAAAGAAGGGTTGATGTGCAATGAGCATTAATGACCCAAATTTGCATACAAGCACTAAAATGTATCTGTGAAATAAATATGAAAATTAAAAAGCTATAGTTACCGAGTTTAAGTTATAGCTATATTTGTCAAACATATTTAAATAAAGCTTCCATTAACTTTTTCTCATATAAGCTTCAGCTAAAGAGTGTATTTGGCGAAATTAGTTAAAGTTGGAGCTAGAACACAAAGCTTATATTATAAGTTGAAAGAAGCTCAAGTTTTTTTTTTTTTTTTTTTTTTTTTTTTTTTTTTTTTTTTTTTTAGCTATAATATAACATCAAATACCTGTATGAAAATAACAATTCCAACTTTTAACTTATAGTTTAAGCTTTAAAACAAGCTCCAAGTTATCCTTCAGCTTAAACTAATGTCACCAAATACACCCAATGGCTTTTTTTAGAGTGCGTTTGGTTTGTTGCTATGAATCACAATGGGTATGGGTGTTGGTATAAGGTGGAATGGTAATGAATGGTATGATGAAACCACCCGCACACATAAGATATGAGGAAACCTTCACATTTGGGTATCCTCAATCCATTGTGGTGGCCCCCATAACTAACCAAACAACATTAATGACTTTCAAAGTTATAGACTCATACTCATACACCCCAACCAAACAGGCCCTTAATTTGTGTGAAAAATAAAACTTATTTAATAAGCTAGTTTTTCTTTAAAAGGAAGCTATTATAAGCTCTCTTTTTTTTCTTTTTTTTTTTTCTTTTTTTTTTATAACCATGATTTCTAATCTTTTTGCCTACTAATTCACGGGATTTGAACTCACCACCACACAAACTCAAACCAGGTTGGCTTGGTCACTTAAAATTGTTTGCACCTAGCAGAAATTGAACTTAAGACCCCACACATTTTTAGAATGATAGTCACAATACTTTTACTATTAGGCCACCCTTAAGTGGTTACATAAGCTCGTTTTCAAACACACTAGAAGGTGTTTGGTCTCTCTCTTTTTGTGGTTATTTGCTTTTAAAAAAATGTAATTCTTATATCTATACATTTTATTCTTATCTGCCTATAAAAGTAGAGAATCAGTTTCTCATAAGACGAAGTTGGTTATTCATACACCCTCCGTTCCATATTAATATACTCTCTATACTCTCTTCATATTTAAGTTGTCTCAAAGTTATTGTTTCACTTAAATATAGTTGTCATACTATAGCAAGTCTATTATATTGCACCTAATAATAGTAATATGTGTGGTTTTTTTCTAGAACAATTATTTTGTAACGAATGGGGTATTATTTGCTTGTTATAAAAAATTAGTTTTTTCATAAAAAAGAAAATAATAAAATAAAATAAAATAAATTAAAAAAAAATACTTAAATGTATTTGATTTAAAGTTTCGATCAGGATTTATTACTCCCATCTTTCAATAAGTATCGATATATTGGCAGCTTATACTTATTTATTAATTAAAGGCAGAATAAGCATATATAAAATAAGTAACCCCAAACGCTCTTTTATGTGGTAAAACCCGAGCTAAATTAAATGAGTATACAAATCATTTACTCAAAATTAGTATCGTAAATCTATTGTTCCTTATACATCTAATGTAAATACATTAAAGTTATATCTTTAGTATATGAGCTTACAAGATTGTTTGATTCCTGTAATCTTAAATATACATGTATATCACGAAAGGGCCGCTTAATTATGTCTCAATGGTATCTTAAGTGGTATGAAACGCTCCTCAACTGAAAAGTTTGTTGGTTCAAGTTATCTTTAGAACGTGTGAAATTTATTTGTGATATAAATATTGTGAGATAGTTAGTTGACTTTCTAAAAAAAATACACGTATATATATATATATATATATATCAATATCCATATAATATGAAACAAAGAGTTCAACTAGTTTTGACATAGCTAAAAGTGTGAATATTTAAGAGTTGAGTTATTTTACAACTATTTATTTTCATATATTTTAAGGGATTAATACTCACTACACATTTTCTGATCTAATGGTCAAAAATACACATTAAAAATATTCACTTCCACTCCTCCTACTCTTTTTTTTTATATACCAATCATTTACTTACATACTAATGAATCAATTCGAGCCACTCATATTTTAGATTATATAATAAACCCACTTTCACCCCTTTCAAAACTTTATATATCTTAAGGCGGTAATCGTTAAGCAAAAAAGTTAAACCACTCCGACTAACATTTAATTATCTTTCAATAGACGGACATTTTGATATATTTTCGACAAACTTTTTTTTTCCCTTTTTTTCACGTTTTTTCGTCATTGAAACTTGCATGAGAAATCACATATGATTAAATACTAATTTGAATATTCGAATATCTAAACATGTGATAAAATGAACATAACTTTTTCTACAACATTCTAAGAGTTTCACTATTTTTTCTTGGAAATTATATATTTATAGTTTTCCAACCATATATAACACATTATATTTCGAATTGTAGATTAATCCATTTAATTCATCAAAGTTGGATTAAACACATAAAGTAACATGTGATTTTTACCACACGTCATCTCAATCATTTGTAATTTTTACTACATGTGTTGTTATTACATATGGTTATAGAAGTTTCACGAATGAACTGCTATAATAATAATTCGAATACAATGTGTGATATATGGTTGGAGCCATGAATGTGTATGTTTCATTGCAAAAAACGGAAAAAGTTTTTGATTTATAAACAAATACTTATGTCAATTTTAGTACAGACGTTTAGTGTCTGAACTTTGATATAGTGTTAAATCACTTGTTATATGTTGTGTAAATTTAAATACAAAAAATAAAACGTGAAATATTTTAATGTGAGAATGAAATATTTTAATGTTTATATATTGAGTTGATACGTGATACGTCAAATAAAAAATTCGATTGGCTGACTTTCTTTTCGATACAAGTGAACCGGGTAAGTTTGAGGAAACTAACTAAAGTTAGAGTTAAATATAAAGCAAAAGTTTAAGTTTGAGCTTATATTTTAAAATAAAATTTTTAAATAAGTTTGAGCTTATTATTGTAAAATGAAAAAATTAAAAAAAGAAACATCAAAATAAATTTAATTTTTCGTGTTCATCCTTTATATTTTTTAGAATATTCAAGCAATTTGATTATTTGTAAGGTTTATTCGTTGTTAAAAGCTTGGTTCAACTAGCTTGAGTTTATAGAAGCTTGGGGCTTATGAATTCTTCTGTAACATTGCATGACAAACAAAGCATATAAACAATTTATGAGTGGTCTAGTGGCAAAGTGTTTAGGACTATCACACTAAATTGTACGAGATCTCAAGTTCAATTCCTGCTATGTGCAAACAACCCTAAAACAGTCACGTCAACATTCTAGAAAAAAAAAAAGACTTATAACTGGTTAGAGTTTGTGTAGCAGTTGTTCAAATTAGATGGATTAGTCAACCACAAGATATTTAACGTGTAGGTAATACACTCAAGTTTTTATTTTAATCCAAAAATGCATTTAATAAACGTTAAATTAAACTTCTAACAACTTAATAAAATGTGATTTTCATCTTAATACACTCAAACTTTTCAATTCTTTACACCTTAAAACATTGCCCAGTAAATACTTGTTAGACATTCTCTATTAAAATAGAGTATTTTTAATATGTCTAAAATACATACCTAAAAATAGATGTATTTATTACAATATTTAAATTTGATGTGTTTTAAATAACTAGGGTTACTGTATAGGTAAAGTCGTGTGCTTATCATCGCCAATCGCCAACGTGTGAGATATCTTAAGTTCAAACTGTGTTGATGGAAATAAGTTTGGAGTGGTTAGGTCAACCTTCCTAATAGAAGGGTTTACCCAGTGTAAGTTGTGTTGTGGTGAGCTTAACCATTTTGGATTAGTCGGTTATAAGGTCGGAAACCAGGTCAAAAACAATGTCAGTTTGTTTTTTGAACATTTTTATATTTTTAGTTTGGTTTACTTTATATTTTAACTTGGTTTTAACGCATATACACGCACGCACAGGGTTTAGAAACGGTGCACAACTAATTGGTATATTTAAAATATTTTTGTTTGTTATAAACTTATAAGTTTTATTATTCACAGATTCGATTATTCCTGAAAAGTTTTTTATCTGTCATAATTATTTAGACAACACATATTTAAAGACGCAAAGGAACAAGTTAACTTAATTGGTTGTCGATCTTGTGTTGACAACATTAGTTTTACTCATTTGAATTTTTTAGACTAAAGCATGTTTAGCTTATTCTAGTTAATTAAAACATATAACACATGGTTTTACATATAAATAAAGTTTAGTTTTAAGGTTTAGGTTAAAGTACCGACATCTAATAACTTTAATTATATTTAATTTTTAAATCGGGAGGGTTGTGAAAAATAACAATTTCGGATATCCTTATTTAAACTTTAAATAGGGAAGACAAGCAATATTTATCATGTGTTCTTGTGTAATAGGCTCGTGTAAAGGTTGTTCTTATAAACTTGTTATAAACACGTGTAATAACTTTAAATATGGGTGAGCATGTGGCGGGTGGGCGGTTTTATGAAAAAGCCAAAAATCAAACCGTATATTTTGATTTTGGAAAACTAAAAATCGGTTTTTCAGTTTCTAACATTGAATTGGTTCAGTTTTGGTTTTTTTGGTTTTTTCTTACTAAGCAACAAGCAAATTTTTATTTTATATAAAGTTAACGATTCCAAGTTTTTAAACAACAATATTTATCACAAAGATCAACAATAACATAGTATCCAACAATCTAAAGCTACGAAACAAAGAACAAAACAAAAAAGAATCTAAAATATAAAATACATATCTTTGCGTTTTTTACTCAAAAGGCATTTAGATAACACCATCTCGTGAAAACAAAGATGTAAATTAGAAAATAGATCTAATTTGAGTCAATATATGATAAACAACACTATCACTTTTCTAGATGATATTATATATGCAAATATTAAAATATAAACGATCGTTATTTTAAAGGATGTATGCTGCAACGGTCGTTAGCCAAAAGGGGTTGACGTGTAACTGTTAACGGAATCCACTTAACGACAGTTAAAACCATGGACCAAAACGATCCAACGGGTTTCGCCACAGGGAGGACGCCTGCACTTATGGAAGACCAGGGAGGATTTCTGCAATCTTGGTAAACCACAGGGACGATTTCTGCAATTTACTCTAAAAATAATAATAAGTGTTGTTTGTAAAATATAAATATAAAGTCTAAACTCTATGAGGTATTTGTTAAATTTATAAACTTATTAAAAATTAGAGTTAATTACATAAATCGTCCTTGTGGTTTGCTGAAAATTACGGATCCTGTCCCTGTGCTTTTTTTCTTACGGATCCTGTCCCTGTGGTTTATGATTTTTACGGGTCCAGTCCAAATTTCGACCCGACTCCTAACGGTTGTTAAAAAGGACTTAACGTGACCTAGATTCTAACGTGAGGGCTAACATTGTATTTTGGTTTTAACGATCGTTATACAAACCACAGGGACGATTTATGTAATTTACTCTTTAAAAAAAATAAAGTTTTCTGTTTTTACTTTTAGAAAAAATTACACGTTTGGTCCCTGTGGTTTGCTCATATTACAAGTTTAGTCCCTAAGTCGTTTTAATTACACCAGAGATACCTATTTTTGAAACCTTGCACTCATTTAGTCCCTATTTTGGATGGGCGTTAGTGCAGTCCGTTAAGTGTTTTGCGCTGTTAGTCCTTCGTTAATAAATTTTGCACCGTAAAAAAACGGATAAAAACGTAAAAAAATGTCGAAAACGGATAAAAAACAGACCAAAACGGATAAAAATGGACAAACGCATAAAAAAACGGACGAAAACATATAAAAACAGACGAAAAGGGATGAAAACGTAAAAAACGGATGAAAAACGAAAAAAATGGGGAAAACGGATAAAAACGAACGAAAACGGATAAAAACGGACAAAACGTAAAAAATCGGGCGATAACTATTATTAACGGAGGGACTAACTGGGGAAAACTATATTTTAAAAAATAAGTACTATAGGTGCAAAATTTATTAACGAAGGACTAACAGCGCAAAACACTTAACGGACTGCACTAACTCCCATCCAAAATAGGGACTAAATGAGTGCAAGGTTTCAAAAATAGGTATCTCTGGTGTAATTAAAACGACTTAGGGACTAAACTTGAAATATGAGCAAACCACAGGGACCAAACGTGTAATTTTTTCTTAATTTTATTATTCGAATTTTTTTTAATTTTATTACGATTAATATTTTTAATAAAAAGAACTTTTTTTTAAATTTAATTTTAATTTTATTATAATAAATTTAAAAAAAAAAACAAATTTTAATTTTATTATAATAAATTAAAAAATCTATTTTTATTTTTTATTAATTTTATAAAAAGTTAAAATTTTATAATAAAAACTAAAAAAAATTAATTTTAATTTTATTATAATAATTTTTTTTTAAATTGTTTTTTCTTTTAAAAAAATTAATTTTATTAAAAAAAAAAAAAAAAAAAAAAAAAAAAAAAAAAAAAAAAACTTTTTTTAATTTTATTATAAAACGGATGAAAGCGTATAAAAAAAGGTTTTTATACGGTTTCGTTCGTTTTATATGAAAATCTATTAAAACGGACGAAACCGTATAAAGACTTTTTTTTTATGAAAATGTATGAAAAAACGGACGAAACCGTATAAAAACGTTTTTTATACGCTTTCATCCGTTTTACAATAAAACTAAAAAAAGTTTTTTTTTTTTTTTTTTTTTTTTTTTAATAAAATTAATTTTGTTTAATGAAAAAAAGTTTTTTTTTTTTTTTTTAAAATATTATAATAAAATTAAAATTAATTTTTTTAGTTTTATTATATATTTTTGATTTTTTATAAAATGTTTAAAAAAATTAAAAATATTTTTTTTAATTTATTATAATAAAATTAAAATTTGTTTTTTTTAATTTATTATAATAAAACTAAAATTAAATTTTAAAAAAAAATTATTAAAAAATTTAATCGTAATTAAATCAAAAAAAAATTTAATAATAAAATTAAAAAGAAAAAACTTCATTTTTTTTAAAGAGTAAATTACATAAATCGTCCCTGTGGTTTGTATAACGATTGTTGAAACCAAAATACAATGTTAGCCCTCACGTTAGAATCTATGTCACGTTAAGTCCTTTTTAACGACTGTTAGGAGCCGGGTGGAAATTTGGACTGGACCCGTAAAAATCATTAACCACAGGGACAGGATCCGTAAGAAAAAAAGCACAGGGACAGGATCCGTAATTTTCAGCAAACCACAAGGACGATTTATGTAATTAACTCTAAAATTGTGAAAGTTGAAAATTTTACTAGTCATAAAATTAAGGGCTAATAACCTATTAAAACACTATACTTGTCACAAATATCAGTTCGACGTAGCGAACTAAAAAAATACCTCTTTTAGACATTAAACTTGACATTTTTGTCTTCCTTTAAGTATTATGACCAAATCATTACCATTTTACCCTTCGAAAAATATTTCAAAAAAAAAAGAAATTCGAAAAAAAAATTCAGAAATTTCGAAAAAAAAGTATTTCGAAAAAAAAATTCAACAAAAAATTTTGAAAAAAAAATTTCGAAAAAAATTTAAAAAGGGTAAAATGGTCATAATTTGGTCATAATACTTAAAGGAAGACAAAAATGTCAAGTTTAATGTCTAAAAGAGCTATTTTTTTTAGTTCGCTACGTCGAACTGATATTTGTGACAAGTATACTTGTTGGAAAATATAAAATAGTTTTTATCAAACTTATGAAGCTTCAGGGTTTGTTTGGTAAATATTATTAGTTATATTTTCTAACTTCTAAGGTTTGGTTTGTGTTTGTTAAGTTTTTATTGTGCAGGGTGTGAAAGTAAAATGTCTAGGCTATAAAGTGATGTTTCTGCTAAAGGATGATTATTGGTTTTCTCTCTCAAGTTTCTCATCTACACAAGCAGTTATAGTTTCTTGGTTTTCTGGGTTGTTTAGTTTTAGATCGTCTTGATCTTGTATTGGTTTCAGTTTTGTGGTTTAGAGTGTGAGTGTTGTATTGTTGTTACACCTTTGTAGAGGGATAACAGATTTGTGGTTGTATTGTACTTGGTAAGTATCTGATTGGGGACTTATCTTCAGTGTTTATTGTTATAATAAAAGTATCACCAAGGGGTGGTTGGTTGGGTGATTAGTATTCATGTGTTTTGGTACCATTTTAACATGGTATCAGAGCTCTAGGTTCTGATCTGTTGATTCGATTGGTTTCTTGTGGTTCTTGACGACTCAATTGGTGTTTCTTGGATTGATTGAATTTTAGGGTTTTTTCTTGAAACCCTAGAATTTGGGGGTTTTTGATTCTGGTTTGTTTCTGAGAAATCAAAGTTGTTTGGAGGGTTATTCTCGTGCTAATTAGTGGCTCTTGGTTGATTTTCTTGAAACCCTAAATTTCTGATTTGGGGATTCTTGGAGGTCTTGTGATCTGGGGTGTTCTTGGCCTGGTTCTTGGTTAATTCCGCTGCGTATTCATATTAGCACTGTAAGTGAACCTTCTTCTTTTAAGATTAACGGGTTTAGAGTCTAGGGGGTGCAAACAGGTTGGTTAACTTCTTGATCTGCCACCGTGAGTGGTACGAATACCTGCTCTGGTCAACCTCAGTCCTCTGGGCTTTATCCAAGTTAGTCTTGGGTGTGAGTTCATAGTTGTAAGGTTTTTTTTTTGTTGTGTCTAAGTCGCTGGTGGATAGGATTTGGGCAGTCTTGGAAATTGAGTTTGTTTGGTTTGATTGTTGGTTGATATTTGTTGTTTGTCTGGTTTGTTTAGTCTGTTTTAGTTTGTTTGACTGTTCTTGTTTGGTTCTTGTTATTTCTTTGTGTTGCTATTATGGCTATTATGATCAGTAGTTTAGATCAGAGTAATCCTCTGCATCTTCATCCTAATGACTCTAATTGTGCTTCTATTGTTACTCTTAAACTAACTGGGGTTGAAAATTATCGAATATGGGCTAGTTCTATAAAGTTGGCTATTCAGATTAAAAATAAAATGGGTTTTTTGGATGGTTCATGCACTAGGGTTGCTTATGCTGCTAGTCCCCTATTGGAAGCCCAATGGGATAGATGTAATGTTGTTGTGTTAAATTGGTTGTTAACATCTTTATCTCAAGATGTTTATCTTGGTCATGTTTTTTCTGATAATGCTTCTGTTGTTTGGAAAGATTTAAAAGATACTTATGATAGGATTGATGGGTCTGTTGTGTTTAACTTGCTTCAAAAGATTAATAGCTTTAAGCAGAGTGGTTTGCCTGTATCTGAGTATTATCATAAGCTAAATTCTCTATGGAGAGAATTTGATATTCTGACTAAGTTGCCTGATTGCACTTGTGAGGCTAGACAAGAATTAACTGATCATAGCAAGTTGTTGAAGTTAATGCAGTTTCTTATGGGTCTTGATGACATTTATCAGCCTATAAGAAGTAGTCTTTTAACTAGAGAAGTCTTACCTGAGGTTAAGGATGCCTTTGTTATTATTTCTAGGGAGGAGTCTCATAGAGGGATTCCTACTACTACTGTGAAATCTGAGAAGGCTCAGGTTTCTGCTTTTGTGTCTAGAACTTTTGATAATAAAAATGCTAATTGGAAAAGAAACAGTGGTAATAATAACAATAGTAATAATAACAGAGGAAATTATGATAATTTGTTGTGCACACATTGTGGGTTAAAAGGGCATACTGTTGAGAGGTGTTTTGAGATCATTGGGTATCCTCCTGGTTTTAAAAAGAATCCTAATCTTAAACCTGCAAACAGTTTTAATAAAACCAATGATCTTAAAGGAACTTCTAATGTGAATAATATGGCTAAGTCTGCTGTTGGCAATTTGTCTTTAAGTAATGAACAGGTTATGAAGCTTATGAGTCTTATAAATGAAAAATCTGGAATTTCTGCTCAGTCCAACATGGCAGGTAGTGCCTCGTGTTCCTTTTTTAATGGAAATGTGTTTTTTAATGATCATTTCTATAAGTTTTTTTGTGCCAACTTAAAAGTTAATGGTGTCAGTTATCATCTGGGTTGGATCATTGATTCTGGAGCAAATCAACACTTAACTAATTCTGCTAAAAATATGTTTAATGTGATTGATATTTCTGATTTAAAAATTGTTGTTGGTCACCCAAATGGCACCTTAGCTAAAGTTACTCATGTTGGGAATCTGAAATTGAATAATAGTGTTGTTTTGTTTGATGTTTTGGTTGTACCAGAGTATTGTGTTAGTTTGATGTCTGTTAATAAGCTTATTAAAGATAGTAAACTTAGAGTTGGTTTTGATGAAACTAAGTGTTATATTCAGGATTTGAATCAGCAGAATGTGCTGGGGACTGGTAGTGAATATGGTGGTTTATATTTGTTTGATAAGCCTGCTGATGTGTCTTCTCATGTTGTTAATAGTGAGTTTTTGTCTTGTTTTGTTACTAAAGAAGTTTGGCATAATAGGTTGGGTCATCCTGCTAGCCAGGTTTTGAAATTACTTAAAGGATCTTTGAAATTGTCTAATATTGATCATAATGGTCCTTGTGAGGTTTGTCATGAGGCAAAACAAACAAGAGATCCTTTTCCTATAAGTGAACATAAGTCTGTTGTTTTTGGGGAACTCATTCATTTGGATGTTTGGGGTCCTTACAAAGTGGTTAGCAGGGATGGGTATAAGTATTTTTTGACTGTTGTGGATGACTTTACTAGATCTGTTTGGGTGTATATGTTGAAGAGAAAAGATGAAGTGTTTGACATGTTTGTTTCTTTTTATAATATGGTTTTTACTTAGTTTGAAAAAAGAATCAAGGTTGTTAGGTATGATAATGGTACTGAGTTTGTTAATAATAAAATGAATGAGTTTTTTAATAATAAAGGTATTCTTCATCAAACTAGTTGTGCATATACACCACAACAGAATGGTATTGCTGAAAGGAAACATAGACATCTATTAAATGTTGCTAGAAGTCTTATGTTTCAGGGGGGAATTCCTCTTGTGTTTTGGTCTGAATGTGTTTTAACTGCTACTTATTTGATTAACAGGTTGCCTTCCTCTATGTTAAATGGGAAATCTCCTTTCTCTCTTGTGTATGGTAGGGAACCTAGTCTGTCTCATCTTAGGAGTTTTGGGTGTCTGTGTTTTGCTTCTATTTTAAAAGATTCTGACAAGTTTAATGAAAAATCTGAAAAATGTATTCTAATTGGTTATGCTAGTGGTAAAAAAGCTTATAAACTTTTGAGTCTTGAAAACAGGTCTATTCTTTATTCAAGGGATGTAAAGTTTTATGAAACCATTTTTCCTTTGAGGATGAGTCAGAGTGTAAGTTCATAACCTGTTTCTGAGATTACACACTTAAACTTTTTTGATAATAATGAGTCTGAGTCAAAAACCAAAACTCCTAGTCCCATTCCCAATGATGCAAATTTAGAAAATGTGAATAAAGAGTATGCATCTGTTGGTAGAGAAGGTAGTCCTTCTAGACTTGGTATGGTTGTGAGCAGTGAACAGGATAGGAGTCCAGGACAGATATCAAGTCTTGTTAGTTCACAACAACCAAATCTGGAAGTGACTGCAACTCCTTTAGATGATAATTATGAGTCTGAGGGAAACTATTTCCAGAATTTAGATGAGTCTAGGTCCCAAAATGTTTTTCAAAATTTAACAGAGGAAGATACCAGTAGAAGGTCTTCTAGAGTCTCTAAGTTGCCTACTAAATTAAATGATTATGTTCTTGATAATAAAGTCAGATATGGTATAGGCAAATATGCTAATCATTGTTTGCTTAGTTCTGATAACTATTGTTTTGTGTCTAATCTGAACAAGTCTAGTGAGCCTTCTTCTTATTATGAGGCATCTAAAGATGTTAATTGGATAGGTGCTATGAATGATGAAATGCATGCTTTATATGAGAATGATACTTGGTCTGAAGTTGATCTTCCTTTTGATAGAACTCCTATTGCTTCTAAATGGGTTTTTAAAATTAAATATAAAGCTAATGGTGAAATTGATAGATATAAAGCTAGATTAGTAGCTAAAGGCTGTACTCAAAAGGAAGGTCTTGATTATGATGAGACTTTCAGTCCTGTTGTTAAAATGAGTACAGTTAGATGTCTTATAAGTCTTGCTGTTCAGTATGACTGGAAGTTGTTTCAGTTAGATGTTAATAATGCTTTTCTTTATGGTGATCTGCATGAGGATGTTTATATGCTTCCTCCTCCAGGTTACTGTAAAGAAGGTAATACTAAGGTGTGCAAATTGAAAAAATCTTTATATGGCTTAAAACAAGCTCCTAGACAGTGGAATCATAAACTGTCAGAAGCATTGTTTGAAGATGGTTTTGAACAATCTAAAAATGATCATTCTTTGTTTATAAAGAGAAAATGGGATACAGTAATGTTTCTTCTTGTATATGTTGATGATATGGTCATTTGTGGAAATAGTGAAGTTGAGATTGAAAGATTTAAGAAGTTTTTTAACAATAAATTCAAGATTAAAGATCTTGGTGAGTTAAAATACTTCTTGGGTATTGAAGTTTTAAAAACTAAAACTGGTTTGTGCTTAAATCAAAGAAAATATTGTTTAGAACTTTTACATGAGTATGGGTTACTTGCTTGTAGACCTGTTATGACTCCTCTACCTGAGAATGCTGTGTTGAATTTTAAGGAGTCAGAAAATGATAAGTTGTTAAAAAATGTTACCAGTTATCAGAAGCTTGTGGGAAAGCTTATATATCTTACTATGACTATACCTGATATTGCTTATGTTGTTCATTGCTTGAGTCAGTTTATGCATGCTCCATTACAGTCTCATTTTAATATTGGGTTAAGAGTTTTAAGGTATCTTAAGCTTGCTCCAGGTAATGGAATAAGTTTTAAGAAGAGTGAGAAGTTCAATATTGTGGCATTTTCTGATGCTGATTGGGCTAAATGTCCTGTTACTAGAAAATCTGTTTCTGGGTATTGTGTTTTTGTTAATGGTAACATTGTTTCATGGAAGAGTAAAAAGCAAAATACTTTGTCTAGATCTTCAGCTGAAGCTGAATACAGGTCTATGGCATCTGTTACTTGTGAGATCATGTGGGTGCTTAAGATCTTAAAAGATCTTGAAGTCACAGAAAATTTGTTGCCTGTTATGTTGTGTTGTGACAACAAAGCAGCTATGCAGATTGCTGCAAACCCTGTTATGCATGAAAAAACTAAACATTTTGATATTGATGTGCATCTTATAAGAGAAAAGGTTGCATCTGGTTTGATTCAAACTGTAAAGGTTGATTCTAAAAATCAAACTGCTGATGTGCTAACCAAAGCACTTGGAACTGCTCAACATGCAGTTATGGTTAAAAAACTTGGAATGGAAAATTTGTTTGCTTCATCAGTTTGAGGGGGGATGTTGGAAAATATAAAATAGTTTTTATCAAACTTATGAAGCTTCAGGGTTTGTTTGGTAAATATTATTAGTTATATTTTCTAACTTCTAAGGTTTGGTTTGTGTTTGTTAAGTTTTTATTGTGCAGGGTGTGAAAGTAAAATGTCTTGGCTATATAAAGTGATGTTTCTGCTAAAGGATGATTATTGGTTTTCTCTCTCAAGTTTCTCATCTACACAAGCAGTTATAGTTTCTTGGTTTTCAGGGTTGTTTAGTTTTAGATCGTCTTGATCTTGTATTGGTTTCAGTTTTGTGGTTTAGAGTGTGAGTGTTGTATTGCTGTTACACCTTTGTAGAGGGATAACAGATTTGTGGTTGTATTATACTTGGTAAGTATCCGATTGGGGACTTATCTTCAGTGTTTATTATTATAATAAAAGTATCACCAAGGGGTGGTTGGTTGGGTGATTAGTATTCGTGTGTTTTGGTACCATTTTAACAATACTGCTTTAAAAGGTTATTAACCCTAAAATTAAAGTTTAAAAAAAGATATTTCATAAATTTTAGCGAACAAGTGTAGATTTTATTGGAAAATCTAAATATAATGTTATTTTACGTTCAACCCGAAAATGTTTTATAAAATTACCCTGTTTTTAAATTGTTTTCTTTTTCAATTTTAAAACATGTTTTTTTTAATAATCTTATCTTACAAGTTAATAGAAAAACAAAATCATTGTAATATTGATCAAATTATTTTTAATTTTGACTTTTATTAGCTAATTAAAAAGTTTTATTTTAAAATCGAGTTTTCTATTGATCCAATTAAGATGGAAAATTTCAATACAGGGCTTTTTCTTATCTTTAAATTATATAAAGATAAAACTCATTTTTTCAAAACTTAAAAACTTAAAAGAATAGTAAGTTTTCAATTACTAATATACTCTTAATTATAAATAGTAACAATATCCACAATTAAAATAAGTTTTGCAAACAATCACTCTAAGAATTGTTGTTAACACTTAGTTTTCAAATTTTATGGTAAGACAATATACCTTATCCAAACAAATTCATTCAAAATTACTAACCATCTCCTAAAATTTCCCACACATAAATTCAATTCACTCTTCTTACTGTCCATTCTAGCGAAAAATATGGAGCATGTTTCTCATTATGTCTTAATAATAGCGAATTTTATGAAAATTTTGTTATCAGCAACCCTAGTAACTTAAATATTTTTTAATCTTCCATCTTTAATTATTTAATTATTTGGATTTTACCGATACCTTTTTACTCGCAATTACTACAAATTAATATTTAAGTGTCACATCAAGTGTATCAGAACTATAAGTTCACAATTATAATTATTTATCGTTATACATTGTCGCTATCTACGGGTATTCGTCTAGTAGTATAAGAGAAGTTTATCTGTTGTAGATATCTTTACATAGATTTTTTCGACCAATGAATTAATTTACGTAAAGAAAACATTAATGTATGTATATTCTAAAAATAGTATAGATACATCAGTATATTTAATATTTACACTATATTACATTAACTATATAAATAACATCCCCATTAATATTATATATGAATGAGGTCATAATATGAGACTTTTGTCAACAAACTAGAAAAAAGGAAGGCCTATCATATATTCTCGAGAGCATAAAAATGTAATAAAAGTACTCTTTATCCACTTTGACAAGTAAGTTGGACCCACCTCGGCTATGTGGGACCGCCGCCCAGTGATCTAAGCAACTTTGACTTATTACAATTCACATCTTTGAGACTTTGAACATATGAAATTTATAGAACATTTTGTTTCTCACCTAGTTTTTTTTAACATAAATATATCTCACGATACATATAATAATTTGGGAGAATTTCATCTATATCCTTAAAAAAAAACCCATAATTACGTCAATATTTTTATAAATTTCATAATTACATCAATATTTTTTAAAACATAAAAAATACTCATAGATATCCAAATAAACAATGGGTTTTCATCCGTTTTTGCCCGTTTTCATCCGTTTTTACATGTTCTCGTCCGTTTTTCCACGTTTACGTCCGTTTTTGCACGTTTGCATTCGATTTTGAACGTTCTCGTTCGTTTTGCACGTTTTCGTCCATTTTACACGTTTTCGTCCGTTTTTACACGTTTTCATCTGTTTTGATACGTTTTCGTCCGTTTTTATACGTTTTCGTCTGTTATTACTCTTTTTGTCCGTTTTTATACATCTTCGTCTTTTTTACACGTTTTCGTTCATTTTTGCATGTTTTTCGCTTTTTTACACGTTTTCGCCTGTTTTTGCACGTTTTCATCCGTTTTTACATTTGTTTGTTAGTTTTTTACACGTTTTTATACGTTTTCATCCGTTTTTACATGATTTTGCACGTTTTCGTCCTTGTTTGCATGTTTCCATACATTTTTATGAGCTTTTGCACGTGTAAAATCAGATCAAAACGTATAAAACAGACAAAAACGTGTAAAAACGGATGAAAACGTGCAAAAACGGATGAAAGCGTGTAAAAACGTGCAAAAAGCGAATGAAAATGTGTAAAATGGACGACAACGTTAAAACGGACAAAACGTGCTAAAACGCACGAAAACATGATGTGTAAAAACAGACGAAACGTGTAAAACGGATGAAAACGTGTAAAAACAGGCGAAAACATGTAAAACGGACGAAAACGTGCAAAACGAACGAAAACGTGCAAAAGGGAATGAAAAAGTGCAAAAACGGACGTAAACGTGGAAAAACGGACGAAATGTTCAAAAACGGACAAAAACGCGTAAAAACGGATGAAAACGTGCAAAAACAGACGAAAACGTGTAAAATAGACGCAAACGTGTAAAAACGGACGAAAACGTAAGAAAACCAAGTTTTGAGCTATTTACTGACGGCCGTTAGTTTAAAGGACACTAGGGTATTTTAGTCAGTTCACTAGAAAGTTCCGATATTGTTCCCAATTTGATATTTTTAATTACTTTATTGGTAATAAAAATAGTTTGTTATCTAACTCGGAAAAATAGAGATTAAATACTTTATATATTATGACTATTTAATAATGATTAAATACTTTATTTGGATGTAGATGAGTATTTTTTGAGTTTGAATGGATATTGGTGTAATAACAATATTTGTAAGGATATATAGATGAAATATTACCAAATAATTTAATGTTACATCTTTTTTAACGGCAACAATCTATCTCACAATATATGCAACAATTTATTTCACATGTCTTAAGGACTTGAACCCCCAATCGTTTAGTTGGAAAAATTCTCACACGCCAATGGGTAGCATTAGAACATGAAACACCCGTAATTTTTTTTCTTTAAATACTGAATACGCCGTAAAAGCCTAAACCCTATATGTCGTATACAGTCTTACGCCATATAGGATCTTTTCTATGCGTCGTATCGACCTGCATTTCTGCAAAAGCTACATATGGACTAAACTCATTTCTGGAAAACGTGAAAACTCTTAAATATATTTATTAACAAAACACCTAAATGTTCTACATGAGTTTCATAAGCGGAAGCGTAAAATACTACGAGTGTGGGTGTTAACCCAAACACTCTTGTTTTGACCCATAAGAATTAACATGTTCTAAATAAATACATTGATATCAAAACTTGACTAACACAAATCTTACACTTAATCATAAAATTTTGAGGCTTTAACAAGCTTGTGAAAAACTAGAAGGGTGGTTGAATAGTTTAACCGATTAAAAATTCAGTTTCAGAAGATTTGATTCAGGTTTATGTGAAATCAACAATGATATATATGAAATCTTGGAAATAAATTAAGACAATAAACAATAATATAGATAGTAAATAAGATGCAAGACAATAAATAAAAGTACGGAAAGATCAAACCAAGACAAGAGTATTTATAGTGGTTCGGGCTACGAAGACTCCTTTCTTCGTCCTACTCCACTCCCCGAGTGCCCAACTCTATAGTTTGTAAACACTATGTAAACAAGTTCCTTAACTAGTATAAAAACCTTACAATGTTGCTTACACTTTTCCGGTACTAAGCTAAATACTGAGTTCTAGTTCGAGGTAGAACCAACCTAACGTCGCTTACACTTTATCCAGTACAAAGCTAAATACAGAGTTCTAATTCGAGGTAGAACCAACCTAACGTTGCTTACATTTTATCCGGTACAAAGCAAAATACCGAGTTCTAATTCGAGGTAGAACCAAACTAGATCTCACCTATCTCTCGTGATACAAAGATATGTGATGTATGGTACAATGCTACTGAATATTCAAAGATATAAAAGATCTATGTATGTATGTATGTATGTATAAAGAGTAGCGTCAAGTATCTTGAAACTTCGATGTCTTGTATGCAATGCGTTGCTTGACTTGCAAGACAATGATTAGTGAGGAATCACTAGAATGAACGTATATACACTAAATGATGATCAAGGAACTGTAAAAAAGCATATTCGAGAGAGAGTGTGTGAACGGTTGTTTGAAATGAGTGGAAAATGACATATATTTATAGCCCAAGCCAGCAGACTCACGGATCCCACGGATCCCTTTAAAAAGTATCCGTCCTTCAGCCATGGAGGGATCCATGGCATGGCTGAAGGACAGATACTTTTTAATGATTTGCAATAAAAAAAATTAACCAAATATGTCCATATATTCATAGTCAACTCTCCAGATTTGGAAAGATTTTGTGATGTTATGCATGAGATAAATATAAGAATTTTGTTTTACATATTGTAAAAAGTATATATATATATATATATATATATATATATATATATATATATATATAGGGTAAGGATACAATGAAAAGTTTCTTATAATGAGAAGGGTAGGAAGGAATGTGGAGGTGACATGTGTCACTTTGCCACATCGTCATGTCATGTCATATGACACGTGTCACCACCCACCCACCCCCACCCCCCACCCCCCCCCCCCCCCCCGCCAGAAAAAAAAAATTTCCCGCCAAAAAAAAATTAGGGCGAAAATTTTTTTTCCCGACAAATTTTTTTTACTGCATCACTGTTATAAAAGTTACTGCATCACAAGCAGTAGATTCCTTCAAACTAGCAGCAGATCCGGCAGCAGTTTTATTTGTACTAGCAGCAAATGCACCAAAGTTACTGCATCACAATTATTATTGTGATGCAGTAACTTTATAACTAGCAGCAGATCCAACAGCAGTTTCAAGTGTACTACAAGCAGATGCACCAAAGTTACTGCATCACAATTTTTATTGTGATGCAACAACTTTATAACTAGCAGTTTCAAGTGTACTAGCAGCAGATGCACCAAAGTTACTGCATCACAATTATTATTGTGATGCAGTAACTTTATAACTTGCAGCAGATCGAGCAGCAATTTCAAGTGTACTAGCAGCAGTTTCAAGTGTACTAGCAGCAGATGCACCAAAGTTACTGCATCACAATTATTATTGTGATGCAGTAACTTTATAACTAGCAGCAGATCCAGTAGCCGTTTCAACTGTACTAGCTGCAGATGCATTATTATTGTGATGCAGTAACTTTATAACTGTAATGCAGTAATAATTTTTGGCGGGAAAAATTTTTTTTTGCCCAAAAATAAAAATTTTTTTTGTGGGAAAAAAAAATTTCACGGGGGGGGGGGGTGAGGGGTTGGGGTGGGGGTGGTGATGTGGCATGGTGATGTGGCAGGAGGTGACACATGTCACCACTACAATCCTTCCTAGACTTTTCATTATAAGGACCCTTCTCATTATATCCCATCTCTCTCTCTCTCTCTCTCTCTCTCTCTCTCTATATATATATATATATATATATATATATATATATATATATATATATATATATATATATATATATATATATATATATATATATATATATATATATATATATATAGAATCTGGATCGATTGAAAGGTTTTTATTTTGAGAAGATTTTCAAAAATGATAGATTTTTAACTTTGCTTCATGTTTTTGAAGCGTAAAACTCATTTTAATGTGATTAAAATTCGAAATGTGTAAAAAAAATTTGAATCAATGTTAAAAATCTCTCGATTTTGCGATAGATGTAGAATACTGAATTCGATTTACCATAAAATTATGTTTACTTGTGAATCAAATCAAAAACATGAATCAATTTGCTCAAACAAAGACTTCTCAATCTTCTCAAAATAAAAACCTTCTCAATGGAACCGGAGCCTATATATATATATATATATATATATATATATATATATATATATATATATATATATATATATATATATATATATATATATAGGGAATATATTAGCTACAATTTTTTGTAGCCAATTGGCTACAATTTTGTGTGTATAAATGTGGGTCCCTGATTCTTTTTGTGGGTCCTGATTATTTTCTGTGAGACCCTGATTCATTGGTTGTGTATTTTATATAAGGGATTGTAACTAATTGGCTACAAAATTTGTAGCCAAGATATCCCCATATATATATA
>BPTQ01000008.1:283020511-283054650 GCA_019973895.1 Chrysanthemum seticuspe | reverse complement strand
TATTATATATATATATATATATATATATATATATATATATATATATATATATATATATATATATATATATATACTCCTATAGAACCGATGTTAAAAACATCGGTTAATCGATGTTAGGGAATATATTTTATGTGTTGGTTACTTAGTCACGGGGTGATTTTTATTAGTCCTGGGTGTTTTTCTTAGTCCCTGGGTGTAAATACGTGTTTTTTAACATCGGTTAACCGATGTTTTTTAACATCGATTATATAAGGGTATATATATATATATATATATATATATATATATATATATATATATATATATATATATATATATATATATATATATATATATAGGCTCCGGTTCCATTGAGAAGGTTTTTGTTTTGAGAAGATTGAGAAGTCTTCGTTTGAGCAAATTGATTCATGTTCTTGATTTGATTCACAAGTAAACATCATTTTATGGTGAATCGAATCTATAAATCACAAATTTGATTCACAAATCATTGTTAAAATCGAGTTATGATGATGATTCATTAAATTTATACAGATGATTCAGTATTCTACATATATCGCAAAATCAAGAGATTTTTAACATTGATTCAAATTTTTTTTCACATTTTGAATTTTAATCACATTAAAATGAGTCTTACGCTTGAAAAACATGAATCAAAGTTAAAAATCTATAGTTTTTGAAAACCTTATCAATCTTCTCAAAATAAAAACTTTCTCAATCGATCCGGATTCTATATTCCATATAACATTGGTTCCTATTATAGTGTATTTTAAAGTGTTCACCATATGAACACAAATCTATATATATATATATATATATATATATATATATATATATATATATATATATATATATATATATATATATATATGTGTGTGTGTGTGTGTGTGTGTGTGTGTGTGTGTGTGTGTGTGTGTGTGTGTGTGTGAAATTGTTGCTAGTTACTTAAACAGGTAAGTGACTAGTTTAAAAATATGCAATGTGTAAGTTCACTTGGTTAACTTGCAAACAAAATGTGTAGGTAACTTTTGTTAAATTACTTAAAAAAAATAAAAAATGCCCAAGTTAATTTTGTTTACTTGCTAAAATGTAAGTATACTTTTTAGTATACTTGTAGATGCAAAACGTATGAAGTTCCTTGGTGCATGACTTAAATCTTTAGGCATTCATTGTTCATCCCTGTAGTGATATATGATGGCGATAAAACTTTACGTTTTAATACTTATTTATTTAAACTTTACGTAATATGGTTTTATATTTGTCGTCAATAAAACTTAGAAGATCGTAAAATAGAAATAAAGTTTTTACACAATTGTTTGTATTAACAAAGCTGAATATCAAAGAATGGTTGAAATGCTCGTCACCAGTATACCCGAGTATTAATGATCCTTAAGTCATCTTTTTAATCTACAAACCCCAACATCCTTATGACCTAATCTGCAAAACATGGAAATTGAGTACGGTAAGTCTTGATGATTTAGTGAGTAAGCGGGTCTGAGTCTAAATCTGAAGCGTGAGCTATAATAAATTTGAGTTCCCAAATGTGTGCATAAGCACGGTTCTGGATCTAAGGCTATATCTGAAATAACACTTGTGTTGGGTTAGTGAATTCTCAAATTCCCTTAAACTAGGATTTGAAGATAAAATAGCCCAAGTGTTTAATAACCTTAAACATACGCAAGTCACTGAATGAACAGTTTTTCAGTGAGTCATCTTTAAGAAGCTCAGGACGAGCCTTAGAAAAAAGGTTCTCTATTCAGTGAGTTTTAATGTTATTATGAAGCACACATCCGTTATACGCCAATTGGCATACGACACAACTCCTGGTGCATTTGATGAATATTTAAAAAAGGGTGTACATACCGCCCGCGATTGTTTAGATCATTTTACTAAGTGCATTATTCAATTGTATATGCTCAAGTTTATAAGAAAACCCGACTTCAATGATATTCAAAAGTTAAATACCACACATAACACGGTTCATGGGTTTCCACTTTCCGAAAATGCTTGAAAGCATTGATTGTATGCATTAGGAATGGACTAATTGTTTGATATCATGGCACAAGGAAATTTGGGAGAGGTGATAATAAAATACCCAACTATAATGCTTGAAGTCGTTGCGTCATACGATTTGTGGATTTGGCATGCATTTTTTGGGATAGTGGGTGCGAATAACGATCTTACTGTTTTAAATAATTCTCCGTTATTCGACAACCTTCTTGATGACATCTCCCCTGTGGCTCCATTTGAAGTAAACGGACTTGCATTTGAAAAAGGGTATAACCTAGCTGACGGGATTTACCCATAGTGGACAACTTTTGTCAAATCATTTTCGGTTGCACGAGACGAGAAAAATGCCATATTTAAACAGCAACAAGAAAGTGTTCGAAAAGATATTGAAAAAGCTTTTGGTGTCCTCCAAGGACGTTGGCATATTATAAACCAATCGGTGCGTCAATGGCATATCAACAAGATATGAAGAATCATGTACACTTGCATCATATTGCATAACATGATTTTGAAAGATCAAAAGTTTGCGATATCTTAAATGAACGAAATTTATATTAGTCCGCAACAAAATATGTAACGTACCTGGATCGAGAGATGCGAAGTGCAACGGAAGAAAACCAAAGAACTTCGTGATAAACACACGTAAGTCTTCAACGAAATCTTACTGAGCATATTTGGCAACGAAATCGACAACAAAGTTAGCTTATTAATAATTTGATGTATTTTTCTTATTTTCGTATTGTTTTTTAAATTTTGTATGTTTTTTTTTTTAATTTTCGTATTGTACTTTGTATTTTCATTTGAATGAATGAAATTTAGTTTGTTTGAAAATATGATAAAGAATAAAATAGTGGGTGGGTGGGTGAGGCCCAAATGGCATGTTATAAGTGAAGGAGGTGTTAAAAGTATGGATGTTGAGGTGGTGTTGATGCTTTAAGAGCGTGAGGTGTGTAAAGGGCAAATGACATGTTGTTTGTGTCAAATCAACGCCACCTCAGCATTTTACATTTCACATTCACACACCAAAAATACCCGCTCTACCATAGCTTGAGCCATTTGCATGTCGTTTCTTAGTTTTTGGGCCCCACCACTTTTATTTTTATCTTTTTTTTTCAACAAACTAAATTTTCACTAATAAAAATAAAAATACATGTTACAATACGAAATTAAATATAAAACATATGAAATAAAAAAACGCTGCGAAAATTAAAAAAAAAAAAACATACGTAACTTAAAAGATACATACAAAACTTTAAAAAAATACAATAATAATTTTGTTATTGTTGATATTTCTCCATTATTTTATTTTTTTGCATTTCGATGAACGAGGCTCGGTCCAGTGGCAAATTCAGATCGGTTGGAGTATTGAGAAACCTCAATTCTTCAATTCTTAGTATGCCATCTGTTGATACAAATATCGTCATTAAACGTTATTTATATTTTTGATCTTTACCTAAGTTTTGTTAACGACAAAAGTAAATTTAGTTTTTATAAAGCTTAAAGCTTGTCAAGTTCAATAGATATTAAAACAATCTTTTACAAATAATATATTCATCACTCAAGCATTTACATTGTGATTAATCATATCTTGATATGACTCTAAACCATAATGTATGATAATAGTTTTTAGTTCAAGAATATTTTGGTTTCTTAAAACTAAACATTACTTATGTATTTACATATTTCTAAAAATAGAAAAACAAACACATGACATCATGTAGTGCATCATTGAAATCCTTAGAAGATTTCACTAGATACTTTGTGTAGATTTAGACTCTACATATCTTACACAATCTTGGATAGATATGGTTGACTTTGGTAAGATTTTGAGATCTTGCTGTCAGACCCCGGCGGCACCAAAAGTTAACACGGGCGGAACCCTTTGAAGGGTTTCGTGGTCCGTGGTGCTTGCTGATGTTTTTGGCTATAAATAGCAAAGCCAAACCAAGTTGTTTTTCATCCCTTTCCATCATATTCTCATACATTCCTTCTCTCTAACATTTCTAACTCAGTTTCATATCATATTGGTGATCTCTTTTGTAGCAAAGAAGATCAAGATACATTCAAGCTTCAACAAGAAGTTGGAAGTCTTGTTTGTTTGTTGTTGTATGATCTTGTGTTGATTCATACATCATTGTTGTACCAAACCATCATAATCTTGTGAGTGTGAGTGGTTAGTATTTTAGTCCTTAAAATACATTGTGTGTAGGAGTGGTTGTACCCTTGAAAAGAACTCGACATCTAGCTTAGTGTCGGAAATAGTGTGTAAGCGAAGTGTAAAGGTTTCTCCGCCGGTGAAAGGAGCTTGTTGACTAGTGAAGTTAAACTCTCGAGTGTGAGACTCAGGGAGTGGATTAGGGCAAGGAAAAAGAGTCCTTGTAGACCGAACCACTATAAACAACTTGTTGTGGTTTGATTGTTTCTTTCCTTATCTACTCTTTATATATTGTTTGCATATTTCACTAATATATCTAAGATCAATATCAATTGATCTTTCAATAAGTTTCAAAACAAAGTTTTTAATCGGTAAACTATTCAACCCCCCTTCTAGTTTTCCACACCATCGCTTTTCCTCTTCGAGGACTCGTACGACAATTGAGCGGCTTTTGGTTTGAGTCGAAACTCATTTTGCCCAGCACCCGCAAATTCCAGCAGGTTACTTCCCGCGGTGCTCGACGAGGTTTCAAATTTTGTTTTTTCTCGAGGCACGTAGCTTTCCCGGGGGACGTGGTCTCGGATCATCGCCAACTCGGCATGTCCAGTAAAATCAACCGGGTCAACGGGGTCGGGCAAATCCCACTTGGCGTGTTGTTTCAATATTTTCCACGTCCCATTTTCAGTAAACGACTGAATTCCTGATTTTGGCTCATCACGATCTACTTGCCTAACACACTTCAAAAGATCATTGTCGTTTTTCCCACTTCGACCCAAACGTTTCAAACTTTTGTATATAGCGTTGAACCTTTGACAATTGAGGTTCAAAGTTGCCCACTTTCCTGTCAACATATCCTTCGTACGTTTGTGATGAGAAACTTTGTTGAACTCGAAAAAAACCTTGTTCCAAAACGAGTCGTCCTTTTGGCCATTTCCGGTTCGGTTATCCTCAGAAACGCTAACATAACACGAGGCTAATAAATTTTCCTCCGCCTCCTTCCAACGAGAATGAGATCGTACGGGTTCGGGTTGACTTTCCTCGTCTGTTATGTCGATGGTGCGGGTCGTTTTTTTCTTCCCCCGCGGTTGGTTGTGGATTTTTTTCCGCCGCGGGACAACGTGGGCCCGATAGGTGGTGGCATCGTTTATGACGAGTGTGTTTGTTGTGTTTCTTGTAACAGTGGATTTTGTTGAAGATTTTGAAATAGTTGGTTAAGAAATTGTGTTTGGTATTGTTGATATAGTTGTTCGGGGGTTAATGTAGGCATAGAGAGTTGGGTGTCAAACGGAGGATATTGAGAAGATGTCGAGTATCCGGATGAAGGTGTCGGAGGGTTAGACGAGGATAATTGTTGCGACATATTGAGAAAATTTTGGAAAGATGGATCAGTAGGTTTTTTTTATTATTATTATTATTTTTTTTTTAGTGAAAGTAAAGAAATAAAGGTGGAAAGTAAATAATTGTGTATAAAAATGGTTGTATGTTTGGGTTTATATAGTGTAAGAAATTACAATAACTAGCCGCTTGAACAAAAAAGGTCAAAAAATTCAAAATTTTTTTGTATTTGGCAAGCCGTGAATCTATTCGTGTAGGAAATGGCGAGTGACTCCAGTGGTGTGGTAACGAGGCAATGGCGCCGCCATTGGTGATGCCATGTAGGAATGGCGAGCATGCTAAGTGAGCATACCTCTCTCTAAGTTGCTAATTAGCACCAAATCCACTACACAAACATACACTAGTTAAACAAAAATAATAAATTATACCCCAAATCTTGCATACCCCCACAATTTCTTTGGTTGTTAGGCTATGAACAGTGGTGACCTGGGTCACCTGTACTACATCAGATTTATCTCTCCGACAACTTAGTTGCCACAGTGGTGACCTAGTTATTTTTATTTTTATATTTTTTTTAATTCAAATATTTTTAACAACAAAATTAAACTTCATTAATAAAAAAAATATTACATAAATCATACATTACGATACGGTTAAAAAACATACGAACTAAAATATACTACGATACGAAATACATAAACATATCCTAATCTAAACGCTCCCCTCATGCAGAATTATACGAAGGAGACCAATAACCAGCAAATTCCTCGATGTAAGCCAAACGTTTTTCTTCCGCTTTCTTGGCTTTCTCATCGTCCTCGTCTGCATAACCTAACCCAGGTTGAGTCAGCTGAGGTTGCTCAACAAATATAGGTCTAGCAGACGAACTTAATGCACCCACACCAACGGTTGTGTTCTCCTTATAGCTCCAAGTGATTTTGGTGTTGATGTTGTTCTGTATCCGTTGAACACACCCTCACAACATGTCAGCAATGTTGTCATCTTTGCGGGTTTCATCCATAAAAAATTTGTCACTTCGGGCGAAATGTCGTTGCAAATCGCGTATTGTTCTCTCAAACGTTGCTTCTCTGCCTTTGCGAGATCAAACTGCTTGATAACGCCGATAATAGCGTTTTGTCGAGCCGCATCGTCTTCTTCGCATTGTTTTCTAACATACGTTTGCATTTGTACGACGGAATGGGGGAGACGACAAGCAATAATAATTTTGTGTTGAGAGAATTGTGTTTGAAAATGTGTGTTTAAAAATGTGTTTTGGGTTGGTATTTATAATGTTGTAAAAGTGATAAAGTTTATTTTTTCTTTTTTTTTTTAATGATAAACAGTACAATATTTTAGAAGGTAATGTGCTTCGAACTAGGTTGCATGGACGAAGTAGTTCATGATATTTGCCTCTAACAACCAAAGGCAACCTTCTACCCACAATGGCTTCAACCTTGCTAAATATGGCCTCAACCTTGCTAAATGTCAGTCGACTGACAGTGGCAACCGTGCCACTGTCCACAGCCTTAGGATCACTAAATTAAACCATCCACCACTTACGGTGATGGTGGTGTTGTTTTAACAAACGACTTGTGGTCTTGTATGATGACTCGTGGTAAGTTTTATGTTTTTATAATTGTTTGGCGAATTAATTGACAATGGAGCTTATGTTATAATCCTTTTTCGCAGGTTAACCAATGATATTTTAGAACATATATAAGTAATTTGACAACTAAAAGCTCAACTCATTTCCAAAACAACTCATTTTGATTAGCTTATAAGAACTTATACCTTTCAAAATATTTTAAAATCTCATGTGCCAAATAAAATTTGTTTTTTAAGGTTGTTTACTTTAAAAGTTTAAGCTCTTATAAGCTTTTCCCCAAACACACATAATTCATTCTCTTAGTTCTACATAGGGCCGTTATAGATGCAAGTGTTAGAAATTATTCTGACACTGAAAATCAAAACAAAAAACCGTTAAATTGTATAGATTTCTTGGTCAATAGAACAGAATTTTTCAAATTTATGTTTGGTTAACCGAATCGTAAAAAAAATTGGTTATCAGTTTTGATGCATGATTTTTGTAACGAACGATTAACCGAAAACCGAAATTTCCAAAAACTATATTTTCTTAATATTTAGCAAACATTGTGATAACTCATCTATTTCACTATTCAATATCCTAAAAGATAATAAACTAAAAGCCTCACAATTCAAAGATTAGTGATGAAATCAAAGTCTTAACATTTCGGTTTTATGTTGAAAAACCAGAAAAACCCTTTTTTGAAAACAGTTTTTGCTTCAACGCCGAGCCGGACTGAATTCAATAAACCAGGTTTATGATTTGGTTTTGGTTTAGTGAAATAAAACACTGCGCCGAACGGAACCAAAAATAAATTAAAATTATACGAGTAATAATGAAATTTTATATAATGAATTTGTACAATTCACAAAATTAGACATGCATCCTCTAGTTAATCTAACTGACATTAGCTTTTTTTTTCTTTTTTTTTTTTTTTTGAAAAAAAAAAGCGTAGTTAATAATAGCTAGACTAACTATTAGAGACCTGAATCATTCTACAAAGGATACAGAGCTCAGGTCTATAGAAGCATGCATACAGATCGTAGAGAAACTTACATGATCAAAATTATTGTTTTTCACTGATATAGTGCTTCTTTAGATTCCCGGCAGTTTCTAAGGGCTGACCGAATTTCCCTCAACAATTCACTGATATTCATACATTTCCTGCAAGTATTCACATAAAAGTAGAGGTGACAATTAACACGGTTGATAACGCAATAAAGAGTAAAGGGGTGGATGATATTGCTTGTTGAAACACTTATAAAATTTTGATAAAGCAGATAAGCAGTTTTAAGGAGGTAGGGGATTGCTAACTTAAAGTGCTTATCTGATTACTTGAGGGTGAATAAGCAGTGTTGGAAATTTGTATTCTTCCAACCTGCTTATCCAATTATTCGAGAACATCCCCTAAGAAGAACAAGGACAAAGAGGAACTTACAGAACACTGACACCAACAACAGCAGCAGGTCTTGGATATTCTTCGATTTCTTTAATATTTTTGTTCTCATTAGAGATTGAATTTGCATCATCTTGAATCGGGTCTTTGAATGTCAACTCTGGTTGACCAGGTGATTCTTCACTTCCAATTCTCGATATTTCTTCAACCAAACTCGGAAGCCTGTCCATTGCCTGTAAGAAATAATCCACTAGTTATGCTAAACAGTCAACTAGTCGACAGCAAACAAATACACTAAAATTAATTGTCGTACCACATACCTCAGGTTTATCGATCTTATTTAAAACCACCACGTAAGGCCTTTTAAGATATTCAGGATTGTACATCCTTAATTCCTGAAAAATTTCATACCCATATGAAATAAAAAACAATAACATGCTATCCATATGCTATTCGTGCACTATATTTCAAAGTCTTTAAATGTTAAACTTTTGATAATATTTGGGCGAATAGAGAAGGGAAAAACATACTTCTTTTACAGTTCTGTAATCATACACAGGGTCCTCAGCAGCTGCGTCAACAACATGAACCAACATTCGAGTTCTCCTTAAGTGTCGCAAGAAATTGCGGCCTAGTCCCTGACAAATTATAATGTGGTTAATATCAGCGAACAGTTCAAGAAAAATTTTGAAACAAATAATAAATCATGGACTACCTTTCCCAAATGTGCACCCTCAATAAGACCAGGCAGATCTGCTAATGTTGCTTCAGAGGAGAATCTTCCTGCCCCTAAACTAGGATCGCCCTCAAGGCGTCCAAGATTTGGCATTAACGTTGTGAACGGGTAATCCGCTATATCAGGTTTTGCAAGTGTTATGGCTGACAGTAGGGTCGACTTTCCAGCGTTAGGGAGTCCCTGATTTATTACAAGTATAAAATGTTAGGAAACCATGACACCTAAAATTATGTATCTATCCATTATAGGAGTTTAGGACAAATAGAATCCAAAATATAAAACAATGCAATCAGTCGACAGTAGCTATTGTCCCAAGGTAGCTTAATACTGTATATAACAAATTTGAGCAAGAAACACATATATGGAATGGCGAAATACGTAACATGTGTAAAGAAGAAAATGTGTAAAAGATGATACTTACAACAAGACCAACATCTGCGACAACTCTTAGTATTAACTGCAAACTGACCTCCTCCCCAGATTGACCATGAACTAACACCTGCAGGACTGGCAGAATTCGTGAGCAAGGAGTTCCTAATAGTGGGTAATAGGAACTTTGTGAAACTTTATCAACCATAATTTGCATTTCAAGTGTATATTATGTTACAACGGCATGGCCTAGTGCAAAAGGCCCAGAACTGATAACACGATACCAACATTCAAGTCTAATAAAAGCTGGTAAAACTAACAGTCACATGTTATGCAACTTTCTTTGCTCATTTATCATGTAGGGAAGAAAAAAACTGAACAAAAACTACTCTGGATGGGTATAGTGATAGTAGATCCCGATTCCCGCCCAATGTGCAAAATAGTAACTTATTACACATTGGTTTTGCTATCATCAATCATTTATATGTACTTTAAAGTCATCAATACTTTTTTCCAGATCTATTACGACTATATTTACATGAAGGGGCCAATCTTGAACTCTATTGGTCATGCTAATTGTGGCATCCTCTTATTTTGAACCCTTTTATATCCGTAAACACATTCAAAACAAATCAAATTACATTGTCAAAATGTAGAATACACGTCTATAGTAACATTCAAAAGGCTTGCACATATAAACTCAATCCACTGCAAAAAATATGTCATAGATTCTTTTACACTCCATTTACGGTTCATTTCAACAGATTACGATGACAGGATAATCTCAGCGTGCCACTACACTTGAACCAAATTCTTTACGAGGCTACCATAGTGCAACCACAAATGTCAAGTTCTGTAGAAAGTAAGAAACTATACATTCTTGAGTATAGTGGACCAAGTACCAAACTACCAACGACAAGCTAAGAAATGATATCACCACCAGTGACTAATATAACTAAATATCACCACCAGCAGTATATTTACATAAAGAACAGAGTAATGTCACTGTTGCAGGAGATAGTATAGGATTCTAATCTTTACCTTATCATTTTCGTCTGTCATCACATTTGATGTCTGATTCATCATCTTCTTCTTCTTATGCCCCGACATTTCTAGCAAACTAATCTGCCACACGCAAAAGAGAAGTCCATTAACAGACCAAAGGTCGTGTTCAAAGCATTTAAACAATTTTGGTCATTAACCTTGTAGAAACAATTTACATGTTTTCGAGGTCTTTTATAAACATTGTACAAAGACTATACTTGTAAACTTATATTTGATTATTCTATTATCCTAGTCACCAGTTTAAGTTAAATATACGTGATTCTTTAGACATGCCCCATTATCAAATTCACACCCAATGGCTCATACCATACCAAAAAGATCCATCAATATAAGTATTTTATATGGTACTCTAATTTTGTGATTTTGGACATTTGCGAATGAGAAACATTTATCTTGGATCATTAAGATATATAGTAGAGGGTCATTCCCAAAGCAAGACAACATGATACTCCCATGCATTATACGCAAGAATAAAGTCATACAGACCCGATGGCTAAACATTGAGCAATAAATCACAAGAGTAAACCATCCAAAATTTCACATGTTAGAGCCTCGGTTAACTAACTATCTCACATTATATAGACCACAAATCTATCACACATGTCCCATATGGGGCGGGACATGAATCCACGACCACTTGGTTGGGGAGCACCTTACACAACATGGTACCAATAGGCTACAAGCCCATAGGTAGAGCTTCAGTTGTTAACACTCCTCGACTCGTGACTCCGACTTATATATTTTCAACTCGTGACTCGACTCGTAAGAGTCATGAAATAATCATGACTTGTAAGGGTTAATGGTGAACAACAAACGCAACTGCCTGAATCAAATTGGAGTTTGGTCACTTATTTCATTTTGTCATTTTTTTATCAGAATTACACCAGGAGTACGTCTGACTCGACTCGGAAGAGTCGGTGAATGACTCGTAATAGTGAAGGACATTTAGGAGTCAACCTCCAATTCACCTCGTTTTAAGGGTAATCTGACTCAACTAGTAAGAGTTTCACAATTAAAAGAGCATCTCCAATGTTAACACCAAATTATTGCATTAAAACACCACACATAAGGAATAATTTTATGAATATGCTCACACAGTCCCACTAACGTGTACAGTTGTACACTAAATCTTCTCACTAAATCATTATTAATTAGTTTACAATATATATTAACTCAAACATCATATATATTAGCATCATTTTGATGGTATTAATGAGAAGCATACCAGAACATATTTGGTATTATGGTATAACTGACCTTTACTTTTTTTGAATATATATATCAAATGTTTAGTGAAAAACTTGAGTTTAATGCGATGAATAGTGTTGCATTGTATTTAGTGCAATTTGCGGATTACTATACATCACAATGAAATAGTGTCAAGGTTTCATGCTAACATTGGAGAGTATGTTTTACACTTCTGCAATATTTAGTGCAAAAAGGTGAATTTAGAGCTAGCATAAAAGATATGTCACTTAAATACAACAAACATGGTTTACTCACCCCTCCTTGACCACCCCTAGCAACAAGAATTTCATCACCATGACGAGCTAGATCAGCTGTAAACTTGCCTCGCTTATGTTTTACAACAGTACCTACAAATAAATCAGTCATTCAGATGGTGGATAAGAATATAGAAAGCTAACGATATCCTCAAGAAATGCGTAAAAGTTTGCTAGAAACAAAGTATAAAAATGAAAATAACTTAAAATTAAGGATTGTCAAACCTAAAGGTACTGGAATGCGCAATGTAGGAGCAGCTAATCTGTTTCTCAGTTGACCAGTCATCACACCCATCGTATCAACATTTCCCCCACGTTTTGCAACATATCGACCTTTATTGTGAAACTCCAACAATGTATCTTTACTCTCATCTGCGTAAATCACAACATCCCCTCCATGTCCACCCATTGGTAAGATAAGTGATCCATCAAAATCCCTCTTAAAAGAGCCTTTTTTCCATGCTTTCACTTTATCCTCTTTGCTCAGTGACTTAGAAGGGGCCTTTTGGGCACTCGCATTAAGTGTAGCACCATGACCTCCATCACCAGCACGTACTGTTATGTTTGCCTGATCAAAATACTTATGAGGCTCTCTAGCTAGACTTTCTACGCTTGGGGAAGCAGGTTGTTTGGCTTTAGCAAGTCTACACTTTAATGTATGGTGTCGAAAATTGTTGGGAACGGTTCTTTGTTTCCAACTGCGAATAGTATGAATTCTGATTATTACCACACGAAAAAAAACCTATGCGCAATTTACACTTAACAAACAATCACACATTGTTATGTATAATCATAGAAACTAACTTCAGTTATTCAAATGTTGTACGTCAAATAACATTAACTACCATGAATCGGCTCAATTTGATATGACTAACAAAATCCTAAACCCTAAACTCATAAACCAAACATTTCAAGAGTGTAATTAAACTTGCACAATATTAAAACAACATATATTTATACACTAGTAATCATAATATCTCGATAATCGTCCTGCAAAGAACATGTTTTGTGATTGTAACCACAAGCAACTATGCACATTTTAAACTGCACTTTCAATGTACACATTGTTATCTTCTGTAACATACTCTATTTTCTATGTAACATCATATGTCTATATACTAAAATGGTACGCAAATAAGTATCTCCCAATTCTAAATGATCACAAAAAATGGTTTATTCAACTCTATTGACATCAGAGCATAAAAGTATGCACAACTAATATAATCAATTAATCATAGCTCGACCACATTACCGCCCTGTTAGCTAAACTTAGCAAATAGCACGATAAGCGAACTCACAAGCAAGAATTATACAACAGCTGAAAAATCCAACTATCATAAAATCTTACACATTTATAAAAAAAATCAAAATAATTATAAACAAATTAGGAATAAATTAGGTCAATTATTTGAAGATGCTTATTTGAAATGAAGCTAAATTATTCCGTTACCATCAAAAGTGATCTATAACCTTTTATAAAAAGGGGTGATATATACACCATTTTGTTATGCATACACCATTATTACAGTTTGCTCAATGTGCTTTATAACTTGGAAGGGTGAATCGCACAAAGAGGTACTACCAATTTTTGGCCAATTTGAATTTTATGTACTTAACTTTTTTTTTTTTTTTTCTAAATTCAAGGTATGGAAGTTAATTTTTGGTACACTAAGACTAGGCACAATGGTCACCAAACCCACCACTTCCACACAATGGTCACCAAACCCACCGCTTCCACATCCACTCCAGTTGGTGCCCCACTAGGCCAGGAGAGTTGCCGGAGCTATTCCTTGTGGGGTGGACAATGGCTGGTGCCAAAAGGCACCCGGGTCAGGGTGTTCCCACCAATCTACACCTTTTTGTGGAATCAACGCCACATCATAACCCACCACCTTTTATTCACTATGGTCACCACCAAACCCACCACCAAACCAAAAATATAAAAATACTCCACTTTATACAAACATACCCCACGCACGCTCACAAACCAAAAAAAAACATTGGAAACAGTTCGGTGGCCTGCGCCACCGAACAAACACAAAAACTACCCCATGGCGCGTGATCTTGGTTCTCTCCTATGGTGTATACGTAGTGTTGTAAACGAACCGGACGAACACGAACGGAGCCTTGTTCATGTTCGTTCGTAATTTCAACCAGACAAATAAACGAACACGTTCGCTTAAACGGACAAAATTTCTTGTTCATGTTCGTTTATTAAGAAAATAAGTTTGTTCATGTCCGTTTATGTTTGTTCATTAAGACACCAAACGAATGAACATAAATAAACGTTGAAAAATAAACATAAAATCTACCGAAATATACATAATATTGTATTTAATAAGTGTTGTTTCGTTTAAGTAGACAAATTTTAAAAGTATATAATAAACAGATACGACAGACGAACATAAACAAATAAATGAACATAAACGAACGTTAACGAACGCATAATCGGACGTTCACGAACGTAAATGAACGGACAAGACTTTTGTTCATGTTCGTTCATTTAACTAAACGAACTTAAAATCTTGTTCATGTTCGTCCACTTAATAAATAAACGAACATAAACGAACTTTTTGCCGAACGCTTCATGAAACGTTCAGTTCGTTTAAATATACGCGCACCACCAGGTGGTTGACCACCGCCATAGTGTTCAGCCTTTTTTTTTTTTTTTTACATTTCGAAAGAGGTCACATGTCATAATTTTAGCCGAAATAACTTTTTAGTACCCAAATTGAATGATACACCACATTAATTAACCATTTTAGCAAAAAATAAATAAATGAATGATAAAATCTTCCGAAAAGTCGAGAAAACCTTGAAAAACCTTATGTTGCACGCAAAATTAAGTTCGATACCTTAAAATTGAGAGACAAAAAGTTGGATACCATTAATCTGCTCAATTCAATATGAGTAATTAAACCCTAAGCCCTAGAAATAAACTTTGAATTAAAAATTTCAAAGAGTGCTAATTAAACATACAGAAATTTTAATGAGAGTAGGTACCTATGATTGAGAGGAAAGGTGTGTAATTTATGGGGGAAGAAGCCGAGAAATGGAGAGGATGAAGGCAGTGAACGGACGGTGACGGAGGAGGAGGATATCATGGAATTTTGTAGTGTGTGTGTGGATAATCTGGCGCAAATTCTTTTCAAATTATTAGTAAATTCTAACTAGCATGTTAATGATTCATTTAAGTGGAAATTTTATGTGTTCAAGAAAAGATAAGAAATGGTTTATGATTAGAGAAATGATAGAGGGATTTAAACTTATGCGGCCTAAAATCAAGTGGCATTATTTTGATGATTGTAGATACGACTCACTTATTTTACAACCATCAAGATGATGTTACTTGATTTTAAGCTTAAAATTAGGTCTAAGTTTAGGCACCCATCATTTCTCTTATGATAAAAAAAGATAAATTCAAATGAGATGTTTTTTCTCTTCCATAAAAGAGGTAAATGGATTAGACTTTTTGCGGGGAGTCTTTTACAATATATGGCGGACCGGAACGAATCGAGAAGCCGACTCAAATCGAACCAAATGTATTATGGTCCGGTTTTCGATTCATCTTTTTAACCATTTTCGATTTTCGGTCTGGTTTGAACCGACTTGACCGGATCAACTAACGAACCAGACCGGATCGGACTGACCCGGACATGGGTCCGACATTTGGTCCGATGTTTTTGACCAAATCGGTTTTCGGTTCGATCTGGTTTTGGTCGGTCCGGTCAAGTTTTCGGGTCGTGCTCGGCCCTACTCGGATGTACCTGATCTAATCTAGGTATTTTTGTGATCGTTAGCGACATTTCTTAGCCACCCTCACATGTCTAGCCAGTGAGTTTGATTCATTTAACTCTTATAAGGATGTTGACTTTAAGCTATTTGATGATGTTGAGTTTTTTCTCTTTACTTTATTTAATTTGATCGTTTGCCATAACGTGAAAGCAATAAAAACATGTTATTATCATTCGTGATTTTGTCTAGGGTGAATAAGAAAAACAACAAGTACTAAAAAGCCCAACCCGCTTTTGACACGATTGTCCAATTTTTAATTTTAATAACCTAAAAGTTTTGGTTTAGTTTTTGGTTTTATATGAAAATCCAAATTGAAAAAACACAACCGACCCATAATAATGTCGATTAAAATTTTATGAAAATGCATATATATTGTGCAACTAACCATAGAAAGGATCGATAAAAGTATACATGTATTATATTCGTACGATATATCATTTTAGCTAACATTATATCAAAAGAAAAATGATTTGTATGCCTAATACAAAACATAAATTTATATCTAAAGATTTGATTGGTGGATTTCAAAAAGTGATTGGTGAAAAATGATGAGAGAGAAAAAGTGTTATACACTTGTCATGAAATGAATGAATTAGGTCTAACTTTAGGTCTTCTTGTTAGGTCTAAATATCAATGCTCATATCAAAATTCTAGATTTACTTTTCTTTATCTTACATTCAGAGAAACAGAATTCTCCTTCTTTCGTTATATATAGTTTATTTCATTTTCCTTGTTTATTAATACATTTAATTTAGACTAAAATACACCGTTGGTCCCTAAACTTGTCACTGCGCATCGCGATGAGACAAACTTGGGACTTTTCATCGTCCGAAGTCCCTATTTCAAGTTCACACTCGTTACTGGTCCTTTGACCATATTTTCGTTAGTCAAGGACGTCAGTTGGCGTTTGATTTGTCTTTAGTCCAAGGGCACATTTGTCATTTCCTTATTTCAATTAAAAATTTCTTAATTATTGCCACATGTAATGTAACCCTCTTCCCGGCTTCCCGTCCCATAAACACATAGTCTGTATTATTTTTCGTCCCAGAACTTTCGTTACAAGAATTATCAGAATTCACAAACCCTAATTGCATGTCACAAAACCCATGTTTATCAATCATAAAACCGAAACATGGACTTTACTCTATGGAAAGTAAGAAGACATCCAGGTTATCCAGTTGATGATACCGTCCTATACGACTCTGCTAAGAAGAAATACGATACTGTTTTTTTTTTTTTTTTTTTTTTTTTTTTTTTTGATTATAATCATTGGAATTTCTAATTGGGGTATTTATCGTTTGCCAATTAAGTTTTTAGAATGCCCTAAACATATATTGACATGTTTTCAGGTGGTAAATCTAATATGTTTAGCATGAGGGTTCATCACAATGGTGTCTTTAAATACTGGCCTGGTAGAATATACGTTGGAGGTATGGAAACTTTAGTTGATTTAATTGATGTTGATAGTGTGTCAGTTGAAGAGTTGGATGTTCTTATGTATGAATTGGGTTATGAGCTTGGTTTAAAAAATTACTATTACTTTGTTAAGCCTGGTAGTAATTTAGATGATGGTTTGTATAGCTTATATGAGAGTGCTAATTTAGAAATATTGAAAGATCTTGTTGATGACCATAAGATGATAGAGGTTTATGTTGAAAATGGTAAGACAACATTGGATGTTGATCAAATGTCACCAAAGTCAATTAGGATAGTTATTGCTGATGTGGATGCAACAAATAAAAAGGCAGCTCTTGCTATTGTTCCATATTGCTCAAACAAATTGTTCTTAGAAAACATTGTTAATAAATATGTGGTAGAGGATATATGTCCACATCAACCTTTGGAAGTCAATACTTTGGTACAATCTAGTCAGATGCCAGAAACAGAACCCTTTTTTTCATCTGTAGAGGTCTGTCAGACTGAAGATGTTGTAGGTGATGTCAACCAGCATATAGATAAACATGTTGAGCATATCCAAATAGATAGTCCTGAAGAGGTATGTCAAAATGATGAAGAGTTAGGTCATCAAGAGGAGGAAATATGTTATCCTGTGGAGCATATCCAAAAAGGTAAATCTGTACAGATATGTAAAATCGATGAAGCTTTAAGTGATGACAATGTGAGTGACACAGATAGTTATATGAGTGATGATGATGAAATTGAGAACAATGGTGATGGAAACACAGTTGTCGATGAGGCTAATACTTTTGAGGAGCCTGATTTTGATGTTAATCTGTTCAAAGTGACTGAGACTACAGAGTTACCATATATAGGTACCTCCAGCCAGATACCAGATGATTTTTTTAAGAAAAGTGAGTTAGATTTGTTAGATGATAATGATTTTGCAAGTGGTTCTGAGAATGAGGATAAGTATGTTATTAGGAAGAAAAAAATGAGGGCATACAAGAAACAAAAGTTAAGTGAGGCAGCACAAATAGAGGACGAAATATATTTTTTCTGTGGTCAAACTTTTGTAACTGCAAAAGAAGTGAAAGATAGGATCTACCTGTTTTCAATAAAGACTAGGAGGAAATTGCAACTCATTAAGAATGACAAACAGAGAATTAGGGTTAGGTGTCTTGGAAAAATACATGTTTGTGGAATAACCGAAGGTGTTGGGCTGGGAAAAGCCACAAAGAGGAAAACTGGTCCGATAACTAGAGGCCTTGGAAGGGATGTATATTTGCGATCACTCAAGGAGCAAGCAACAGATTGCCCATGGTTGTTGTATGTAGCCAAAAATACAGCTAAAGATGTATGGATTGTTCGAACTTTCAGGGATGAACACAAATGTTTGCAATCAAGAGAGATTAAAGCTTGTGACTACAAGTTTCTTTCGAAGCAAATAGTTGACCAAGTTCAAGTCAATCCAGATATTCCAATCAAGGCTGTTCAAGATCAGCTCAGTAAACAGTTTGAAGTTCAGGTGTCTATGTAAAAGGCATTAAGGGCAAAAAAACAAGGCAGAAAATGAGATTAGGGGTGATCATAAGCAGCAATACACCCTTTTAAGAGACTATGTTGAAGAGTTGCAGAAAACAAACCCAGATACAACAGTTAGGATAAGTGTACAAACTGCAACAGATGCAACAAGTCCAACCAGAGTTTTCAAGAGAATGTATGTATGCTTAGGTGCTTTGAAGGAAGGATATAAAGCTTGTCAAAAAGAGTTGTTGGGGTTAGATGGTGCTTTTATGAGGGGTCCTTTTCCTGGCCAGCTTCTTACAACAGTCGGTATAGACAGCAACAATGGAATATACCCTTTAGCCTACGCGGTTGCAGAAGCTGAAAGCAAAGACTCGTGGATTTGGTTTCTTGAATGTCTAAGAGATGATCTTGACTTGCAACCAAACTCAAACTACACTTTTATCAGCGACAGGCAAAAGGTGATGTTACCATTTAGTTGATTAGATTCACTTGTATTTTCGATAAATGCAAGTTTTATTAGTAATGAATTGATGTTTATTTGTGTAGGGTATCATTCCAGCATTAGCAGCAGTATTCCCTAGTGCTGAACACATATATTGTTTGAAGCACATCCATGATAATATGAAATTGCAATGGAATGCTAAAGCATACAAGGAACATTTGTGGAGATGTGCAGCAGCAACAACCGTCCAACAATTTGAGGCAGCCATATTGGCATTCAAGAGGTTTACCGAACCTGCCCATGCTTGGTTAAGTAAGATACCACCAACCCATTGGTCAAGGTCGCATTTTTCAGGTACCTAACCAAATCTATGTCTATATGTACATCTTTTGTTCTACGACATTGTTCTACACTGTTGTTTGTATAAATCAAACATGTTGTATAAATGTGTAGGGAGGGCTCATTCTGATGTGTTACTTAATAACATGTGTGAGGTGTTTAATGGGAAACTATTGGGAGGTAGGCACCAACCCATCATTACTGCTTTGGAATACATTAGAGAATACTGTATGAAAAGAATAGTGAACGTTGTGAATGTGATTCACAAGTGTGCCGGACCATTAACACCAAAGGCAACACTCATGTTAGATGCAATCAAGAAAGAGGCTTATAAGTACACCGTTTTACGGGTTGAAGGGGAAAAGTATGAGGTCAGTGGATAGGGAAATAAGTGTTTTGTGAATGTTGAAGCTAGGGCTTGTACATGTAGAAGATGGGAGCTTACAGGTATGCCATGTAAACATGCTGTTGCTACCCACCGGTGTATGAGGTTCAATGGAATGCAAGTAGGATTTGTTGAATCATGGGTTCATCCATGTTACTTGCTTAAGACTTGGGAAGAAACTTACAAACACCACATCCAGCCAATAAATGGTTATTAGCATTGGAATAAGTCACAAGTGCCTACAACCATTCTTCCACCTAAACATCATAAACCATTAGGTAGGCCACGAAAGAAAAGAAACAGGGCTTTTACTGAAAATGATAATAGTGAAAAAACCAGTAACTTGTCACAGTCTAGTAAGAGTGTGGTTTGTGGTATTTGTGGCAATGTTGGACACAACAAGAAAACATGTCTTGGGCAAGGAGGTGTAACAGGAAGTCAAGGCAGTACACAACAGTCTCAAAAAACAGGTTCATCCCAGCCAAAAGTTACAGCAAAGAATAAGACAAAGGTTACAGGTCACAACTTTGAAGGTAATGAAAAACCTCAGAGTCAAACTGATGGTCAATCTGAAGGTGATTTTCAACCAAGTGTGGTCCAGTCTCAATCTGGAAGTCAAGTTGATGCTGCTTCTGGTGGGTCTCCAAAACAATTTTGGACTAAGACCAAGATTATAATAGAAAAGCTTTCTTCACCACAAAAAAATGCTGGTTAAGCATATGAAAGCCAATGTTTTCCATCGAATATGTATTCCCCTAAACATTATTTGATGTGTTTAAACAATGTATGTTTCTGAACTTTGTAGACTACAAAATTTTATGCATTTGGAAATATATCCATTTGCATTATGTATGAAATCATGTCATGTTAGTCTATGGGTTAAATTTTGTTTTTATTGTATTGATTTGCAACTTTACCATGTATTTCTACGTATTGTTACTAGTTCATACGCATAGTAACTGTTGACTTTTCAATTACTGTTAACCCATCCTTGAGACTTCATACGTCTGTGTTTTGAGTTGGATACTGTTATTCTATTATCACAAACAGTAATGAAGGATAAAAAATGGATGAACAACACCATATCAAGTTTATGTTGATACTCAGAAATGGTGTCGGTTCACCCATCCTTGAGACTTCATACGTCTATGAATCTTGGATCTGTTGAACTTGGATATGTGTTTTGATTTGGATACTGTAACACCCCCAAAATCACAATGTGACAGCGGAAGACTATTTGGGGTATTACTTAGAGGATCATAGTCATAAGTTATAGAAAACGGCTCTAAAGAGACGTTTTAATAAAAGGTAGTTACCATTTCATAGAACTCAGCGTTTTGGAAACACAAAAGGGAATACCACATGTTTTGAAGTTACACAAAAGATAGTTTAAATATTTACGAAATGATAACTTTAATTGAAAACAACACCACTTCAAGCGTCCCATGACGTCCACTCCACGCCTTCATGATATTCTAATTTGTACATGAGATGAACATGCTTAAAAAGTCAACAAAAAGTTGAGTGATATTCATAGGTTTAAATAAATGGTTGAACACAAGTAAGAGATGATAATTGCTTCGAATACAATCACCATAGAAAAACAAAGATTATTATTATGCGCTAAGCTCATGACACCAAACTAACTGCATACACCTAATTACTGGTGTAAGTAATAATATTGCCCTCAGAGATGGAATTGCCAATTCCATAGTTAACCAAATATAGTGCGCCCCGGTTATTTCCGATAACCGAGTCGGGGTCGTTAATTCCCATAGTACTATCCACAATATTCGCGTTCACTAGCAAGTGATTAATGGTTCATGATGTAAGGGACTTATGGCAGGCAACTTAGGCTATAATAATAATGATCAGGCAAGCATACAGTTTAAGAAAAGACTTGTGTTCTAGTTTATAGCATGCATCTCCCTCGCGGGGTTTGAAAGAAATAAGTAAAGGCGAGGCTATGAACTCACCTTAGCAAACAGAATCCGAGTAGTGTAAAGTCAAGTAGTATGAGCACGAAGTACCGTCACGCAACCTATAATTAGTATGGCAAGTCTTAGTTTATTGTTTTTATTCATGACTTAGTGTATTGAAAACGGTTGAAGCATTCTCAAGAGTTTGTGTTTATTGTTGCTTGTGTGGCAATGGTTAAGTTTAAATAAGTTTCAAAATGCTCGTAAGTTTTGGTCCTTGGAAAAGTGCTTATAATTATATGAATATAGTCATGACGAATAAATCCTTGGTTTGAAAACAACCGAATGACTGAGTATGTAAAAATAATCACAAGTAAAGTGTGTGTGGTGTTTATACGTCGTCGGTAAATAATAAATATTTACGTCAAGTATTTATAATATAAGTGTTTATGTTTTACTATAAGTATTTATAAGTGTATGTATACTATATTAAATTATTGGGTGATGTGTTAGAAAAAGTTTATGTTATATTTCATGTAGTTAATATCCTTTTATTTAGTTTTTGTACTTTTAGTCGTATTTATGAAAATAACTAAGTATAGAGTTTTTAACAAAAATCGGGCATGACCTAATCGTAAATATAAATTTTTCCTTATGTAAATTGTCGCAAAATATTCCATATTAATATAATTTGTAAATTAGTTTAACTAGTTAACTTATGGATTTTTTTATTGAAAAGACATCAACTAGTTCCTAAAAGTCTAAGTACTAAAAGTGTAATTTTGTCAAAAGAGTTTAATAGGAAAAGAAAAGAAGGAACCAAAAAGGTCAGGCGCTGGGTTTGAACCCCAGACCTCACGTTCACAAGGCAAACGTCCCAACCAGTGGACTAGTTCCACTTTGGTGCTAGCTTCTCCTCACAGTGGGCTTATAATGCATGCTTAGGCTGCGTTTTTAGTGCAAGGTGTATAACAGTGTGCATGCGTGCATGTATATGTACAGATTTTTAGTCGACCCTAGGTGTTTCAAAGGACAAGATGGTGGTTTAGTATCCAAATGAGTCACGAGCTCGAAGTTTATTTGTTGGGCTCGAGTAGATCATGACTTAAGTTTCGTTCAAAATGAATTAAAAACCAAAACATAGTTTGTAAATCGAGTTTGACAAGTTATTTAAAAGTCGGATAAGCTTTTAAACCAAAGTACTAGAGTATGCACTTGTCCATTATCGAGCCATTACTTACGTTTCTTTAGACCTATACTTTCTTTAGTTTCTTTTTTAGTTGAAAACTCCAAATAATCTCATATTAATATGTATGCGTCGATTTAGTACAAAATAAGATCTAGCTTATTTTGTAGTGCTTATATTAGTTTAGAAATCACCACACAAGCTTAATAACAAAACCATTAAACATATATATGTGTATGTTTGGTCGTATATTTATATATAACTAAGTCACATATTTGAGTTTCCAAACTAAATACGTTTAAACAATGACAAGTAACTTCAAGTTTAGCATGCAAGACTTTAGCACAAATGTGTTTAAGAATGAAAAGAGGTAGGAGTCTTACAGTGGGTTGGTTCGAGTAAAAGGAGACCAAAGACAAGAATTTTTAACCCAAGCTTTCCAAATATTAAGCTTGTTTTTACCCAAGTTCCTCCAAGACCAAAATCTTTGAATACACTTAGAGGTTTTTGGTGAGATTTTGCAAGTGAAATGTGTAGTGAGACTTGTGGCTCGTTGGGTTTTTAAGAAGGAAAGTAGAAGAACTTTTGGTTAATGACCAAGAGTTTATGTTGGGCATTGATACATGAAATCTTGATTACACTTGACTCTAGGTAGTATTAAAGGAAAACAAACAAATGAGTTGTGGTATTGGGAAGTATACGGCAGCCAAGGACACAAAAAAAAGAAGTGAAATGTGTCATAGTGCATGGGAAATATGTTTACTACTCAAGCACTTTTCAAAAGTCAATGTGTTTGCAAATTTTGAAGAGGTGTGTGTGTAATGTGTAGATATGTTCGGTCATAAGGAAAGAAAAAGAATCTCATTTAGGTTCAATAGTCTAGTGATTTACAAGGTGTATGGATATTATATGTTATTAGCTAGATCATAATGTATAAGGTAGCATTTTCACATCTTTTTAATATAACATGTGACACTATGAGTTGTAATTTGGGTGGTAACGTGTAAGATTATCTCAAATTCTCGTTATGTATTTCGTGTCCCGTTTGAGCTTAAATGTGGGTCACGGTGTCCCGGTTTGACGCTTTTAACCAAACGTGTAATATAAAATTTTTAGCATGTTTTTATAAAGGTAAAAATAAAATATTAATTCTAACTCGTAGAAATATTTATTTGACTTTAGCCATAACTAATTGAGTGTCGGTACGCGTGCGGCTCGTAAGACAAGAAAATTTCTTGTGAGACTGATTTTAGCTATCAGTAAATATCGGGCATGATTAAATAAGACTACTCGGAGATGCATAAATTTTTATGCAATAAAATGAAACGTACATGCTAAAATGCTCAACTTAGCTCAAATAAGTTTTGATAAACAATCTAGTTTATTAATATGAAGGTTGATGATAGTGAAATTTTACAGGTGGCTACAGATACTGTGATTCTATTATCACAAACAGGAATGAAGGATCAAAAATGGATGAACAACACCATATCAAGTTTATGTTGATACTCAAAAGTGGTGTCTGGTCATCCATATTTGAGACTTCATATGTCTATGATTCTTGGATCTGTGTTTTGAGTTTGGTTACTGTTATTGTATTATCACAAACAGGAATGAAGAATCGAAAATGGATGAACAACACCATATCAAGTTTATGTTGATACTCAAAAGTGGTGTTTGTTCATCCATCTCTGATCATTCATCCATCTTTGATACTTGTATCTGTGTTATGAGTTTGATCATTTTACTAAGGTGTGGTTTGAATTGAATAATATTTGTGTGACAACTGATGTGGGTTTGATTATTTATAAGGGGTAGGAGGAAGTATTAAAGGCATAACACTCATAAGGACTAAAGCATAAAAGTAACACTACTTATACTGTACAAGGGCCAAAGTACATCAAACCATGACTTTTCACAAGGCAACCATCACCACAAGACTACTTACAGACACCCTACCACCGACTCAAAAGGTAAAAAACCACCGACATTGGAAACCCACTAGATCAACCATATACAGACGACAATGATCAGTATCCATGAGAAAACACAGAAGTTCCTCAAACGACATAGTTTCTCCTTCTTAAGAAGGAGTTCAACTAGGATATCTTGTTGAGTAGCCTCTAGCTCATTGGCCCTGGCGACTGCATTTACAGCCTCCATGGTCTCACCGATGAGGGCTTCTTGGCATTCTTGCAATGCCGCCTCATTTCGGTGGATGTGCCTCTGCAAGTAGAGGATCACCTCCCTTGCTCTCGTCGTCAGTGGTGGATCCAACCATCCATTGATGGGACATCTAGATCCCTAAAAAATCAGAAATCAAACGTTTGAAAACACTTAAAAGCTGACTCCAAGATGAAACTATAAACATAACATGTTAAATTAAAAAAAATACAAGCATTATCATTTAAAGACTAGACAACCTGAACAGGACAAGCATAGTAACGCCTGCCGGCGTTTACATTGTTCCAGCAGGTTTTTACTACCGCCCGCCTACCACAAGAACAATGCACCATTATTACAACTTGATCGGAAAAATTATGGATAAGAATTTTTTTTTTGAGAGGAGACTTTAGGGATGAGTGGTGAATATGAGTTGCTTTTATTAGACACTAGTTACTGTAGCACCCACAGAAAAGTGTATCAAACACGCTGTATTGAACTAAGGAAATGACAATTATGCCCTTGGACTAAAGACAAATCAAACGGCAACTGACGTCCTTGACTAACGGAAATATGGTCAAAGGACCAGTAACGAGTAAGAAACTTGAAATAGGGACTCCGGACGATGAAAAGGCCCAAATTTGTCCCATCGTGATGCGCATTGACAATTTTAGGGACCAACGGTGTATTTTAGTCTTTAATTTAAGTTCGATCTAATAATTTACGAACCATTATGTTGACCTGAATGGAAAACCGAAAAAATTTAAAACCAAATTGACTTTTGGTTTAGGATTTTGGTTTTTAGAAAAATCTAAACATGGGGCTTTCGATTTGGAGTTTGATTTGGGCAAAAACCAAAAAAACTTCCCCATGCTCACTTCTACTCGCAGCAAGGATGAGAAATTATAGATTTACTTTTCTTTATCTTACATCAAGTGTCAGAGAAACAGAATTCTCCTTCTTTCGTTATATATAGTTTATTTCATTTTCCTTGTTTATTAATACATTTAATTTAAGTTCGATCTAATAATTTACGAACCATTATGTTGACCTGAATGGAAAACCGAAAAAATTTAAAACCAAATTGACTTTTGGTTAAGGGTTTTGGTTTTTAGAAAATCTAAACATGGGGATTTCGGTTTGGAGTTTGATTTGGGCAAAAACCAAAAAAACTTCCCCATGCTTACTTCTACTCGCAGCAAGGATGAAATCACTTCAATCACGCATGACGGGATAGTCAAATTAGAGGTTATCTAAAAAACCTTGCGAAGATAGAGCATACATGTTTATATTGTTTAGAGGAGGAAAAAATATGCTTAGATTAGATGAGTGTGGTTATGAGTTATGACTTATGGAGAGTTTACAAATTAAAGAATTTTATTACGGGAAGGGATCCAATAAGAAGAATAATTAAAATGAGAATGGTAGGAAGTAATTCTAGCCACACATTTTAATTTGGGAGGGAAAATTTGAATAAAAATGCATCCATTTTTTTAGGTGCATCTAGAATATGTAGTTGTGATTACTTTTTATCCTTCTTATTTTTATTCTTCTTCTTATTTGATCCTAACTCATATTATTACAACCACCAACATTTATATATGTACGTGTGTGTGTACTATATATGTAGAAATGCAAAGTTTTTTTTGGGTAAAGGGAGTTACTATGGTAAAATATATAATCATGTGAAAAAAAATAAGTATAATGGAATGTGGCTGAAATACCACATTCACCTCAAGACAAGATTTGAACGTCCACTACAACCGTTTGTGACATGCCACAGAACGGAAACAAAACTAGCTAAATACTCTAACTAGAACACCGATAGGAAAAAACCACTTCAAGAAGCACAACTCACCGAACCGATCCATCAATTGCGCATTAGGAGCATAATAGGCCAACTGAGACTGCCTCCTTAAAAGACCTTGTCAAGTAAAACCCAATGGGAAAAACCTTGTAGAAGGAAAAAAGAGTACAACTCTCAATTGGCGCTCCCAACACGAACCACAACCAACTACCATATCAGAAGACGAGCCCACATAGCTCAACGAATAGCCATTCTTTAACCAAAAATCAATGTAGGCATAATCCATCATCAAGGAGACTAAATGAGGGAGACGGACAACTTCAAAAGATGCAAAAAAGCCTTCACACGGTTCGTCTTCTTGAATTTACACGAGAGAAGCTTGAGAAGAATAGTAGACTTGATGACATCAGTAACTTGATCTTCTGATCTCTTCTGATTCTTGAATAACCTGTTGTTTTGTTCTTGCCATAGAAAATACGTTGAAGCTGCGAACACAAGTTTAGTAATAATGCTTCTGGCCGACTTCTTCTTCGAAATAGGGGTGATATCATCCACAATTGCTGTTAAAGAGTTAGAAGCATTGAAAAGACCAGTAAATTGTTTTAAATGAGACCAAACCTGCATAGAAAAAGCACACTCAAAGAAAAGGTGATCATGAGAGTCAGGCTACAAATCACATAAGGGACACTCAAGCAGGTTTAAGTTAGTATTATTACTAACATCCCATTGCCTCAGCGTATCTTGCGTCTTTAATTTACGTTTAATAACCAGCCATAAATGAAAAGCATGGCGAGGAATGCACTGAGAAAACCACACAACATTATACCAAGCAATCTCAATACCTCTCGGCCTAATACAATTCCACACAGTAGCCACCGAGAAATCTTTATCCACATCAGTATCGTCTTTCCAAACCAGTCGATCCACAATATTTGGGAGAAGAGAAGGCACATGGATCGAACAAATCAAAGGGTATTTCTGCATCCAATCATTGGGCCAAACCCGATGACCATTTATAATGGAATCTTGGACCGTAGATGAAAGGCTAAATCCACCCCTATGAATATCACGAGTCGAAACAGTGTGAGCTAGAGGACTAGATAAACACCAACGATCAAAGCAAACCGATGCCACATTTCCAGCCCCCAACCGATACCAAATGAACTGCCGAATAAGATGACGAATTTGCAGAATTTTCCTCCATCCCCACGACATATTACCAAGAAAAGGAATATCCCAAAAATTGCGGCCTCTCAGCTTGTAAATGTGAATCCACTTAACCCATAGAGACTCCTAAGAGTCAAAATACTCCATATATGCGAAGTAATGAGTGCCTTATTAAAATGATCAAGCCGTCTCAGCCCGAGGCCTCCTTCAGTTTTAGAAAAAGAAGAAAAAAACTTTTAATTACCTTGTTGCATAGGGGGTTCTTCGATTTGATCAAGAATGGGCATTGGATAATTTGACCAATTCAACAGTTGCAGCCATTTCATATTCATGTGATTTCACCGTCAAGTTTGGTGAATCCATGGTTAAGTTGGGTGCCACCGAAGTTCTTACAGGAACACAAGGGGAGATAAGGAAATCATGTCGAGCTGTAAATGCACCATCTTTAACTTCTGTATTCAGTTAATTAACTTCAAGTCTTCTAAACTCATCTTCATTCATGAATTTAAGAATTATAAACATGTATTGAAATTACCCAAAACTGGGTATCATGATTCTTGTTATATACTCCCTCCGTCTCATAATAACTGTCCCGTTTAACTTTTTTAAGTCGACCTATTTCAACTTTGACCTTAAATATTTTTATTTGCGTTATATAATATTTGATGAAAATCATACCAATGAAAATACAATTTAAATCTCAATTCATTCATATATATTTTTAATCAAGTGTTATATAACGTAAACAAATATATTTAAGGTCAGAGTTAAAAAACAAAAACTTAAAAAGTCAAAGTGAACAGTTTTTATAAGACGGAGGTAGTAACATTTTTTTATGATACATAAAGTGGTCAGTCTTATTTTTTACACTCTAAATCATATATTCAAAACAGTAAATATAAATTGATCACAAATCGACTAATTCGTTTCTTTAGGTGATGTTTGTGTTAACTTATATGTAGCGCTTATGAGCTTATTTAAAAGTTAAAAAGTATATAAGCTCATTTTGTATGGCTTATTTATAAGCTTATCAACTTGAGCTTATGAACTCATATATGCTATAAGCTCATAAGCAACAAAAAATGAGTTTATTAGCTATTCAGCTTTACATAAGCTCATAAAAGCCCCAGGTATAAGCTAATGCAAACACCCCCATACTAATCACATATTTGCACTCTCAAAGTTTAAAAACTATGAGTACCTCACCATTTTCATTGGCACCACCCAAATTCAAACCCAAAGAATGCACTCTACTCGAGGGTATAAACCATCAACATGGCACAAATTTTGATTAATAACGAACTGAATCCAACATGACATTATTGAGTCATAAGCTAAAAAGTCTTCTGAGAAACCAACATTTCAACAATTGTTGAACATTATTCAAAATAGTTTATCATTCATGCCAACACCATTTGCATCACCCCACAAACATGGTTACTTGCTATTACGCCAATAGCACACACGAGGATTAGCACTATCTTGCATGACCACAGTTTAGCAAAAAATGTTACACATCAACAACCAAAACATGAAATATGGTCCAGAATACAAAGCCAATTTTTGCTAACGATGGGATGAATTTATTCCCAAGCTGACTATCAAAGAGTAGTCTTAAAAGTAGCTGAAGAGAGTGCATGTGTTCTTACAAATGAATCTTTACACTGGAGAAACGAACCCTTCTAAGAATTTTGAAGTATTTATATGAGTATATTCTTCTACCAAACTCACAACCCAAATACAAGATCAAAATTACAACAGTTTTATACAAGACAATGAGCCATGAGTTGGGTTGGGTGATTAGGGGACGAGATCTCTGCTAAGCATAAAACCATGTGACAGCAGCTAATACAACATACCAAACAGCAGCACGCATCAGAACCCAGGATACTGTAACTAGCTCTTCAGAAAATCCTTTAAGGAAAAGGGTGATGGTGCATCCTGCATTAAAAAAAAAAGTGTTGGTAAATTAGGAGGCAATATTGCTTAATGTGAAGGCAAAGACACAAGTGTGCCTGCTACAAACACCTTTTGGGAAAAATAGTCTTATCATTACATTCCATCTTAAAATGGCTATACAACAGCTTAAATACATAGAACTACTATGCTTTTATATAGGAGATATGTCTAGAGGTGGATATTTCGACACATTTATATGGGTTATGCTTTATCTCTAAGAAGAAAAAAGGGTTGATTACATTTTCATTATAAGATGAACATGTCAAATTGGTCAAAAATTAGACCATTGTGATTTAACTCACTAGTAAACATCTTCAAAATGCCAACTGTTTTATTTGCGACCTCTAACTATTATATGATCGTCATCCAACATGCACATGTTGCAAATGCAGATTCCATAACAGAGGCTGGTAATTGTGAACAAGTTTTGTTATAAGCAAGACATCTGAAATTATACGGCACAACTAATAAGAGGGAGATTTCCTGTATAAAGACATGGTATTTTGGGAAGCAGTTAAAATGGACATAAAAACAAAAAGGGACTTTAGTATAAAGGCAGGGCAATTGGGCAGCAGTTAAACATGCTTTTTTGTACTCTCGAAGATCAGTTGGGGGTTTGACCTCAAAAGCTTTAGTTGGGTTACAATATGACAATACCAAGATGCAAACCGATAATGAAGAGTGCTTTAAATACCAAGATGTACATTTTAAGGCATGTTATGTTACAAAACACACGCTTCCAAGTTTCATCAGGGGGGTTGGGTAACGGTAACTAGTTTTTGTTTGAGTCAAAGCGGGCCAGTTTGGGTTTGGTTGACCACACATTCTTAACATTTTATAAATAAATGATGTGTTTAATATGATTACATAAGCTATATTATTGCGTATTGCAAAACTATTGCAACTTTGACCCGTTTGACATTTTCAACACACAACGCCTGTTACCTTTTTTGTTAAATCTTTTAGCTTAACTTGACTGATCCTTAAACATAAAGGATAACCCAAATAGACACATTTGTAGGTAAATGGGTCAGAATTGCAACCTCTGTTTTATCTTCTTGTGAATAGCATATCACCAAAACCTCGGTTTTTAGGAATCTTCTAAGCAGAAGCAAATGCTTCTAAGAAATATCATAAAATTTTAGAACCGATCTGAGCTATTTAGAATTCAAAACAAACTAGTGTTTTTTACCACTTAAAAACAAGACGATTAACAGACAAGAAGGCCAAGCTATTAATAATAATAAACTATCGGAAGGAGACAGTAATTAACATATTAACATGATTACCATTTATAAATATATAAAGAAAAACAAAGCTAAAAAGGTCCACCTTACCTTTCCGACTTCTTCACTCAAGCATTGCCTAACTACAGTTGCCTGCTGTATTAGCCTTTCTAGTTCTGAATGACCAGGCATGTTTGTACCAGCTGACAGTAGCATGAAACACACGGTTTATGTGAGAGAAAAAGATAAAAAAAAATAGCATCAAAACTAAATAAACAGCTACATCCATAAGATGTGTAATAGAACAAGATACTATAAAGAAAGCACACCCAGAATTGCTCTGTTCAAGGTGTCCGCAACATGCTGTCGGTACTCAGTGCTAAGTAGATGAAACATAGGTGATTTTTCAGGTTCCTCGTAAGCTAGTAGGGCCATAAAATCCTGCATGAAAGTAAGTAGTTTGATTGATCAACATCCTGAAAATAATAATATAATAGAAACAAAAAAAAATGATTTACGTTCATACAAAAACATACTTCGAGCTTCTCAACATATTTTTTCACCTTCCCAAAAGGTGTCAACCTTTCCTGAGCGAAACTCAAAGCTTCTGTGCTGTCACGAGTTATGAACTTTAAATATAAGAATACATAAAGCTCCAGATATCTGTTCAATTTATTCATTGTGCTCACCATTTCTTTAAACAGATAAGTTCAACAAAATGAAGGCTCAAAAGGTCAAAAAGTAGGTCCTGGTTATTTTCGAGTAAGTCAGGTGACAATTTTTCTGTTAAACGAATAGCATCCAACGCATTGCCCTCTAGTGCACAGTGTACAATTCCTGAAAAGGTTATATTATAGTCATTTAAGAGGCACATAAAATTTACATTAAACCAAAAAGTATACAACTATATGTAAATTTTACCTTTTCTTTTCTCCATTTCCTCCAGTTGAGCAGTAGTAATCTTCAGATCAGCAGAAACAGCAAGGGATTCCACAGTGTCTTTGAAGCAACCATGTATGAGATAGTATAAGATGATTTTGTGGCTGTCATCACCATTGATTTTCTGCCAAGTTCATCAGAAAGTTGAAGCTTTAGTTAGAATTTTTCTATATAAAAATACATCAGCATTCAGGATCAGATATGAACTTCCTAGATGGTCATCATAAGCCAATATGAAACTAATCAAGGTAAAGAAAAGTGTTGCGACTTGCGTGTTTAGGGTTGGAACTGTACTTCATAGCCCTTCTTAGTGAAAATAATATAAAATCCTAAATGAACTTCTAAAAGGTGCAGTATCTACAATCGGAGTTCCAAAATTGAAAATGGTTGAGAAGACATTATCCACTGCATGCTGAACATACACCCCAGTGTGAAGAAAGTGGCATGCTATTACATCTCCTTAAAGCAGCAAAAAAATTAAGAAGGTGATGTATAGCCTCCATTAAAGAAATTAACAGCATGTGTGAGATACCTTTAACCAAATTTGATCACAGCCACAGTCAACAATATGTATATATTCACTCATTCACCGAGAGACCTTAAACTAGAAAAAACTCTGCTAGAGACCTCATATATAAGAACTTTGAGACACCAGGCGAAATGTCTACAATGATGAGCCAGGGAGGTTAAAACAGAAATCGTTGATTTTAGTCACACATATACAATTGTTGACTGTGGCTGTGATCATTAAACACTATAATTGGATCTTCCTGAGCTAAAATGTATGGCAATGCATACACATAACTTTCTACTATCCTTCCATGTTTTGTGTATGTAATGAGGGTAAAGACTTGGTTTGATTTTTAGCTTAACACATCAATCTGAATACGTTATCATGCCCTCTATACCATTATTATAAAAATGGGTTGATGAAGAACTTCGGACATCACTTTCCACAAAGAGGGCATGGTCCAGTACAAAATACGTTTCTCACAAATCCATGCAATAATCAAAAGCCTTTGGACGTCGAAATCTTAATATAACATAACTCTATGAATAAACAGCAATGCATAATAAAATAACAAGCTCCGTAACTATCTTCTATTCCAAAATATCAAGCAAGCAGGGATAGCCACTTTATACGTCTGAACAGAGAAAAAAGCTCTTACACTTGGAGGTGCAGTTGTGTATGAAAACACATTAAGCAATTCTGTAATATATTCATGCATCTGTATTATTTCTAAAAGGTAATGCATCTGTCCTTATAGATTCTACCATCTGCTACTTATTCAATCTCTTAGCTAACAGCAATAAAGCATCACTGTTATTATATCCCTAAAGGTTCAAGCAGAAGACTAGAAGCAATAATCGACCTTAGTTTACCAGCTTAGTAGTTATGTTAGTTTATGCTATAATTATATGTTCCTGTAGTTTTTAGCAGTTATGTCTAAATAGGAGTTGTAACTGATAAGCAGTTGTATATTCTAGTTATCTTTATATATGAAATAATCAGAAGATGGAAGGCAAGTTGTCTTTCCAGAAAAGTGTGTGTGTTTAAGAGATCGGAGAGTTCTCTCTAATGAGCTCTCAAAATTCATGAGTAAATCGAATAAAAAAGGCAGAACAACTTTCACCCTACAAAGACCCATAACCAGATCCAGAATTCAGGACCATAACAACTGTCCTTCAGCCAACTTGTTCAAAGTAAACAATTTCTTTTCTTAAGATAATTCT